>JAWZTI010000220.1:0-29660 GCA_039880955.1 Chlamydomonas urium | reverse complement strand
CAACCAGGACAGAGGTGGTGCAGCCATAAGCAGCCCCGGGGTGACCAGGCCGCTGTATTGTATTAAAATTATGATTTGCCACAGAAAACCCTCAACCCCAACTGCTTCGAGGTTGCGCCTTTGGCATCGACGGTAAGCACACCGCCCCTGCGTCTGCAATAACCGAGCCCTGGCGGCCGTCTTGTTAGGCGGCGTTGACGCTGTTGCGAGTCGGCGCTGTTGTCGCCTTCTGTGCCGCATGGCAGCAAGCATGGAAGGCCAGACGCGACGGGACGCGAAAGCCGTGATGCGGGTGCTCATGCCCAGCGTGCCCGGTGAGAGCGATGCTTGGAGAGGGGCTGCATTCCCGACGCTGGGACAGAGCACACACCAGCATCTCGCACGAGCGCGTGCCGCAGGCCGGCAACTGAGAGCCCTGATGCCACTTCATGCAGGCCCGGTCATCGATTTTGCACTGAATTCTCCATTCGCTCGGTCATCTGTGCCTGAGCACGTCATGCAAGCAAGCAAGGACAAGGACATTCGCACGGACACAGTATCTGCCTCTTTTACGTGCAGGAGGATGGTAAGAGGTGGGGATTGGCAGCCCAGCTCAGTTGGTTTGTACAAAGAGGTAGCTCTGGTAGCAACGTAGGGCATCTTTCCTACTCATGCAGAGAGCTACACATTCGCTGGCATTGTGCATCACATTGCATGGCCTCTCTTCCTCCCCATGCAGGATTCTGGCGAGTTCGGGGAGGTCAGCCTGACACCGCCGCCCTTCTGCTCGCCGCGCCACCTCAAGAACAACAATATGATGATGCTTCACAAGGACACCAGCAAGCTGCTGAACATGTTCAAGCTGGAGTCGACACCTCGCTAGGCCACGATGCCCATGCTCACCACTGCAGACCGTGAGCCAAGGCTGCTTTTTTGCATGTGTCATGATGCAGCTTGTAGCAAAAAATCACGTGTAGTTAGTTCCAATGCCAACGCTGCCTGCTGGCATGATGCGGACAAAATGTACCACTGCACACAGGTTGCTGCCATCAGCCTGCTCATTATGCGCGCTGACCTGCATCTCAGCTGTGAGCATGCCATTGAACTGCCACAGGTCACTGCCAAGTATTGTTGTCAAGTTGTCACTTAATCGTTTTGAGACCCCTACATTTTTCCATTTATTGGTGCCGCCTCACAATTCATCTGTAATTAGCCCGTGTACTGTGCAGCTCCGGCGGCTGCACTGCATGTCGGCTGGGTGGGTACTGCAGGAGCACAGCCTGCCAATGTGGGGCCAGTGGCAGGCCAATCCCTGATGACGCACACTGCAATGTTGACCAGAGGGACCCCCAAGGTCTGGGGTGTTTCATGACACAGCCTTGCATCCTGCATGCAGAGCCTGGCACCTGCGTCTTTCAGAGAGTATGAGACGCACCGAGCGCCTCGCTCATAGGAAACCAATTGTTCGTATGAGTTTCTTACGCAAAGCATTATTTTCAATCCTAAGATTACAGGCGTAGTTGCTTCAGCGTGATGTTCTGGCCATCCACACCGGTGTTGTCCAACATTTACATATTTTCCCGAGTTCACACACCCCACACCGCCACATCTGCCCCGCGACAAATGCAGCCATCTTGACGGCGTCGGTCTCTCCTCGCTTCGGCGAGCGCACTGTGTCACCAGCACAGGCGTGTAATCCGTCCGCTAGCGCTTACTGCACGCCCAAAACAACCCCAACTCGACCTGACTGATTTGCAAGTGTGCAGCCATGCGCTCCTCCTCCGCCCCCCTTGGCTCTGTGACCAGCACCCGCTCTGCAGCAGCATCGGTGCGCCCAGTGCCCCCCAGGCTGCGGGCCACGGCAAGCAGCACCAGTGCTGTCCTGGAGAGGGCACCGCACGTCGATGTTATCGTGCCTCCACCCAACTATGCGGACCTGCTTCCCTCAATTGATGAGGACAGCCAGCGCGGCTTCCAGGACTACGAGTCTGCGGCGCAGCGCATGGAGGACTTGGAGCGCTTGTCGGCGGAGCTGCTGCAGAACCTGAACGAGCTCAACTCGGCGTCTGAGGCGCTGGAAGCGACGGTAAGGAGGGCATGCAGGGCTGTGCAGCAAGTGGTCATGCGGCGAGCCGACACGCCAGCCTCACCCGTTTCTGAGGGGTTGTTCCCATGCGCCCTCTCTTGCCGCAGCCCGTGCCCGACTTTTACCAATTGCAGCACCAAGAAGAACGGCGCGCCAAGCGTGCGGCGGCGCGTGAGGCGAGGAAAACCAAGGTCACCGCCGCCCAGGGCGCTGCCACAGCCACGCGGCCAGATATGGCCGACGTCGTGCGCAGCTCAGGTGCATCGTCGGCGGCTCTCGCTACCAGCGCTGGCCCTGCCAGCACCAGCACCAGCCTAACCACCTATGAACGTCAGGGTCAGACACGTGCACTGGCAGCTGGCCCATCCATCCGCAGTGCAGGGCCGACCTTGCCACGAGGGCCATCCCTGGCAGTAGCATCTCGCACCAAGACAGCAGTAGCAGCGGTCACCAGCATGCAGGCTGAGCCCTCAGCATGGGCACGGGAGGCAAACGCCAAGCGTGCAGGTATCCGCGGCACACGGAAGTCGGCCAGCTCCTCTCAGGACCCAAGCTCACGCTCCAGGGGCCAAGTGGCAGGCGGCTCTGGCGATGGCACAGCGCAATTCATGAAGGTGCGTGGTTGCGGTTGCATAGGCTAGAAGCGCCTGTGGTATTGTGTAGGGCACGGTCATGTGCTCTGTTTTGGTAATAGTGCTGTTGCTCACCTGCGTTGCGCTGCACATATGGCGTGCGCAGAAGTCGGGAGGTCATGACCTGCTGAATGGTGTCTCCGAGAAGGACCTGGCAAACATTGTCAAGGATGCTTTGTTTGTGGACCGCATCAAGGATGAGTTGAGGGGCCTGCTCAAGCGCGAGCCAACAATGGCGGAGTGGGCGAAGGCTGTGGGCATGGAGCCAAGGTGAGAATTTTGCAGCTGACTGCTGACTCTCCCTGCAAGCAACACGTTGCTGCAACGCAGCATGCTTGTGCTTTCTGCTGCAAAATGTGTGCCTCTCTCTGCTTATGGCGCCACACCTGCTGCTTCCTGTCCCCTGTCTCCTTTTCATCGCAGTGCCTTTGCGGTGCGCCAGAGGGCTGGCCAGCACGCCAAGTCGGTGATGCTGCAGGCAAACTACCGCCTGGTGATTGCCATTTGCAAGAAATACCAGCACCGTGGCATGGCGCTGCAGGACCTCATCACCGAGGGCATCCGTGGCCTGCTGACGGGTGTCGAGAAGTTTGATGCCGACAAGGGCTTCCGGTTCTCGACATATGCACACTGGTGGATCCGCCAGGCGGTCACGCGCGCCATCAGCTCGCAGACCCGTGAAGTCAGGTGAGCAGCAGGTGCAGGAACAGGTGCTGGGATCGGGCAGCACTTAGTGACTAGTGCATCACTCAGTATGGCAGCGAACAGGTTCAGTGGACACCTCACAGCACCTGTTATGTCACCGACTCCGCAGCTTCGCACACGACACATGTCGAGGATGCTGACCTGCGCGTTCATGCATCCCTGCCTTACCCCATCAGGATGCCTTCGCACATGCTGGACGTGATTGCACGCATCAAGCATGCCAAGGCGCAGCTGGTCGAGCGCCTGAACCGTGAACCTACGACTGCGGAGGTGGCTGCTGCTGTGGACATGCCGCCCAAGAAGCTGACAGAGATCATGGCCATGTCATGGCAGAGCGCGTCTTTGGATTCGGCAATTGGCGCGGACGAGGATGCCAGCACAATGAAGGACATGCTGCAGGTGCGCTGGGGCATGGGCCTGGGAAAGAGCAACCGCAAGCATTGTCAGGGTAGTTCAGTGGCGGCTCTGTGCCATGAAGGTGCCAGGTTAGAACACAATGTTGGACAGCAGTTTTGAAACTCTCCATCATCACCATCGGCCTGGCTGCGCTCACCTGCCAGGCTTTTGCTGAGCTGTGCTGATCCTGGCCTTCCACCTTAAACATCGGCAGGATGAGCGCGGCACACCAGACGAGAACCTGGAGGACACGATGTTTGGGCGTGAGATGGACTCTCTGCTGGAGGACCTGACGGAGCGCGAGGCGGGCGTTATTAAGCTGCGCTTTGGCCTGGGAAGCGAGCCGGTCGTGACCCTGGAGGAGATTGGGCTGCGCTTCAACCTGACGCGTGAGCGCATCCGCCAGATTGAGGCCAAGGCCATTCGCAAGCTGAAGGCCAAGAGCACGCTTTTCGCCAGCATCCTGCAGGAGTACTCGAATGCTGAGGCGGATGCTGACATGGCGCCGCGCAGCAGCCAGGGCACCAACAAGTCCTAGTAGGCCCGTTGACGGTGCAGTTGCAGTCTTTCCAGCACAGCACAGCGTCTTGGCCTGCAGCCGGAGCACCGCAGGTATATTGGGTCCTTCAAGGCCCGCCTCAGTGCACGTCCCAGGTGGCAACAACGCTGGTGCATGCGCTGTGTTCTGCATGTTGCTGGCTCCTTTTGAAGAGTATCATCTCCTTCTCTTGTCCCTAGTCCTCTCGCATCCGCTGGCACGCGCATGTGCTCCTAGCCAGACAGGCACTGCAAACCTCCTTCCCTTGCATGTACGCCACAGCAGTGTCAGATGAACCCCCTTTTTCCGCAGCCTGGTGTTCAGTTGAGCGTTTTCATCAGTGTCTGGAGAGCTTGCTGCGGACAGCAGTGGTCCACTCGCATGAGACGCATAGCATGTGTGATGGTTGTAGCCCTGCAAACTGCTTGCTTTTGTCACACGTGTTTCTACTGATGCACACTGCGTTGCATGCTCTGTCTGTGTAAATGGCAATGCCGAGGTTTATTATGCAGCACCGGTTGATGAGCATGCTGCTTTGAAACTGTGTTGCAAACACAATCAACAGCAGCTATACGCGTGCCTCATCAATGCAAGGCTTTGCGACCGCTGCACCTGGGTAGACATTTACAAATGCGTGCACGGGACGCCAACAGGCGCTGGTCACAACTTGTCGAGCAGCGTCCAACGCAAGTTCAATCATCTAGACATCGCAATGCAGCTCGCACTGCCGCAGCAGCGGCGTTCCTGTATGGGATGCACTCGGCAAGGCGCAGGTGGTGTGCTTCGTCCCAACGTCATCAGCAGGTTGCATGCGCTGCATGTCGTGGACCAGGCGCATCGCAGCAACGCCGAGGAAAGCTCCTCAGGCCGGGATCCCAGCCCTAGCTCAGGGTGGGGGGGTGCGCCACGTCCTCAGCGCAGCAACACCAGCGGCTTTGGCTGGCCTCGTGCCCGCGCTGGCAGAGTGCTCCGTGGTGCAGTAGTGGTAGCAGGCATCGGCGGTGGCGGTGTCTTCGGTGGCTCCAGCGGCGGAGGGGGTGGAGGGGGCGGCTGGCACTCTGGGGATGGGTCCTGCTTTGGGCCTGGCAGCAGCAGCCATGCAGCGAGCAACGTGCTGGCAGACCTGGCCGTCAATGAGGCACCCGACATGGTTGAGGAAGTCATTCTGCTGGACGTTGGAGGTGCGTGATGAGCTCATTGGCAGGAAATCATGTGCTTCCGGCGACAGGCAAGCATGACCATGTGCCTGCACCTGGACGGATGAGAGCTGCTGGTGCCCATCAGCTGCTGCCACGCCGCTGCTAGCACCTCGCTACTTGCTGTGCTCATTCAGCTGCTGCTCTGTGACGCTGCTGCTGCAGGCATGAAGTGTGGAGGCTGCGTTGGCCACGTGAAGAAGATCCTGGAATCGCAGCCTGGTGTCATTCAGGCAAGGAACACCCAGGGCAGTCTGCTTGACAGCACAAGTTTGTTATGGCGCAGGTCGCTGGCACCATTACATGTGCAGCTGCTAAACCGAGTGCGTGCACAAGCCTGTGACAGTCATACTGACGTCACCAAATCGCACCTGCCCCGTGCGCTGTGACCCGCAGGCAACGGTGAACCTGGCCACGGAAACGGCGCTGGTGCATGTGCTGGTGCCCAAAGGCAGCAAGGGCCAGCATGGCGCGCCCTCTCCACAGGCGCTGGCAGCAGGAGACAGGCTGACTCAGGTGCGAGGTGTAATGTGTGTGCTGGGCAAGGCATCCAATGGGAGGGCACGTCGGGCATGCTGCACATTCTACTATTTCTTTTGAGCGCCCACCAAGCACGCGCTTTGCGTTACGGAGGAATATTGTTGCATGACAAAACCGAGCGCTAGGGTCAGCAAGCTAGCACGACAACGCGCGTCACACGTGTCTCGCAAGGCCTCAGCGCACCACAACACAGGCCACTGAAGGGGGCTGTCTGCGCCCTGTTGTGCCATAGGTGCTCTCAAAGGAGGGGTACACAGCGGCTGTGTCCAAGAAAAACTTGCAACTGGCAGCCAAATGAAGGCCTCCCGCGCATGCAGCGGAGGGTGCCACAAGCAGAATGAAGAACCAAGTCCACGCAAGAGGACGCTGCACGAAAAAGCAGTTGTTACCATAGCGCTTTTCTGATGGCACCGCGACGTCTGTTGCGCTGATTGTGTCGTTTCGTTTTTCAAGGTGCAGCGTTTGCAGTCCGCTGTGCAAACCCTGGGTTGCTGCCATTGCCAAAGATGATGTGCGCAAACACGCGTTGTAAAGCCAGGTTTTGAAGGGCTGTGACAGTGCTCCGTCACGCATCATGCACGATGCGCAACAGGCGCTGCAAGCACCCTCAGATGTGGCCCTACATGTGCCACCAGCACACAATGTAAAGACATACAAGTACCTCAGCTTGTATGGACCTGTCCACCAGCCTTGCACACACACAGCAGTGTTTGTGCTGCTGCTGCTGCTGCTGCTGCTGCTGCTGCTGCCGTGTTGACGGCTGCCCTCTGTACCGCTGTGCCCAATTTGCAAACTTATGCTGTCCTGCTGCCTGCGCCTGAGCAGGCCCTCACCAAGGCGGGCTTCAAGTCCAGCATGCGCAACATGAGCAACAGTAGCAGCGGCCTGGCTGCGACCATGCAGGCCAAGCGCGAGGCCAAGATGGCCAAGATGCGAGAGGCGACGATCAACCTGGTTGTGGCATGGGTGAGCATCTGGACACACAAGAGGCCTTACCTGTCACTGAATCTCAGCAGATGATATGGCTGCCGCAGCTGCAGCCTTGCTGATCGCCTGTGCGTCTGTTGCGAATCAGCTGCTTGTAGCTGTGATTGTAGGCACTGTGTGATGTTCACTCGCCAGTAGCTTTTGGTTTGTGGTACACAGGCTGAGATTGTGTGTGCATAAACCAGTGGGGCCTGCCTAGGCAGGGTCAAAGCCAACCAGCCGCTGAATCATGATGCACCTCAGTGAGGTGACCTCAGTGAGATGATCTCACTGAAATGTCTCAGCAGCCTGTATCTGTCTGTCAGGCTGCCCCAAGAGTGTGTGGCCCCTGCTGCCCTGCCACTGTCCTGTCACTCCCACACCCTCCCACTGTCCTGTCCCTTAGGGCCTGTCAGCACTGTCCGGCCTGGCGCACCTGGCACACGCATGGGCAGGCGCGCCGGCCTGGGTGCACGCCCTCCATGCGCCTCCCTTCCAGGCAGCGCTTTCGGTCGCCGCTTTGCTGGGTAAGTGCAGTCCCCAAAACCCTAGAGCAAAACATGCCCAACCGCGGCCTCGCT
This sequence comes from Chlamydomonas urium, assembly GCA_039880955.1. Lineage (NCBI taxonomy): Eukaryota > Viridiplantae > Chlorophyta > Chlorophyceae > Chlamydomonadales > Chlamydomonadaceae > Chlamydomonas > Chlamydomonas urium. The sequence goes on along the minus strand of JAWZTI010000220.1, from coordinate 22,041 downwards.
TACGTCGCTACTGTCACTCAGCCCTGTGGCGGCCGACGCCAGCTGCAGCTGATGGTGCTCAATGCATTGCATCAGGTGGTGTGGTCCGCTGCACATGCGCAACATGCGCCTCCCGCTTGACTGCAACCCAGCCATCTGCTTCCGTCCCTCAAGACCCATCTCAACAACCAGCCCCAGCCCCGCCCCTGCTATTGCATCCCTTAGCCACCCACAACACCCCGCAATGCTCCCTCCCTCTCCCCTGAGACCCCCCCCCACCCCCTGTTACAACTTCATGTGCATGGCTGCCTTGGCTGTCCCTCCCACAGGCCCTGGCCGCGACATCATTGTCAGTGGCGTGAGCGCCCTGCTACAGAACCGCCCCGACATGAACACGCTGGTCGGCCTGGGCGCCACTGCATCCTTTGGTGTCAGCTGCATAGCTGCCGCGATGCCGCGCCTGGGCTGGAAGACGTTCTTTGAGGAGCCAGCCATGCTGCTAGGTTGGTGGTGCAAGGGTGGGGGGCGGAGGGCGGGGCGGGCTGCACTGCTGCCTGCACTGAATGGGTGGGAGGATGACGCAGCAACATTGGTGTCATCATTGGTGTCATCATTGGTGTCATCGTTGGTGTCATCATTGGTGTCGCAGTCTAACGAGTGCCACTGTGTATGACCAGCGTAGCGGCCAGGGCCAGGTGCATTTCATTCACAACCTACTGCTCGTACCTGCTGTGTGCTTTTGTGGGTACCATCCAGTGGCCGCCGACCACTGCTCTTGGCAGGTAGCTGGCTGTCAGACGTCCAAATCTTGCACCCAGACCTTCTGCACTGTGGCCTTGCCTTTGCCCTTTGCATCCGACAGGCTTTGTGCTGATCGGCCGTGCGCTGGAGGAGCGCGCCAAGCTCAAGGCCTCGGCCGACATGGCGGCCCTGCAGGAGCTGGTGCCGACCCGTGCCCGCATTGCTCTCCAAACCGGCGGCCATGCGGAGGTGCCGGCTGAGGCCGTGGGGCCGGGAGACCTCATTGTCGTGCTGCCTGGCGACCGCATCCCCGTAGACGGCGTGGTGGTGTCGGGCCGCTCGTCGGTCAATGAGAGCGCACTTACGGGCGAGCCGCTGCCCGTGGTCAAGACGGAAGGTGCGAGTGAGACTGCAGTTGAACTGCCTGATAGCCGGCAGCTACACCCACAGCTAGTAGCTGGCAGCTGTTCCCGGTTAGTAGCTTGCAGCTATACCTGTTGGCAGTGCTTGAATCTGGACCCTGCGTGCAGCTGATGAATCATTCGTGATGACGCAAATAGGACACACGCTCCTGATTCTTGGGCTGCCGCTGAGCACAGCCATGCCTGGTTCTTGCCTGATTCCATTGCGCCCTTGCGGCGCGCTATGGACTGTGAAATGGCCTACCTACCTACCTTGCCTGCGTCCTGGTGCAGGTGACAAGGTCACTGCTGGTACGGTGAATTGCGACGGCCAGGTCATGGTCAAAGCCGAGCACAGCGGCCAGCAGACAGTGATCGCCGACATCGTGCGCATGGTTGAGGTGGCGCAGGCGCGAACTGCGCCCATCCAGCGCTACGCGGACGCCGTGGCCGGCAGGTTTGCGTACGGCGTCATGGGGCTGTCTGCTGCGACGCTCGCCTTTTGGGCGCTGATTGGCACCAAGATGTTCCCTCAGGTGCGGCCTGCTGAAGCCATATTAGTTGCGTTTCTTTCTGCGTACCAGCATCGCCGAGCATCGTTTACATGCATTGCAGTGAATGTGAGGCTATGCAGTGGCCTGCCCGCGGCCCTGCTTGCTCAGCCTGGTCTGCAAGCTGCTCAGTCGCCACCATTAGCCAGCGCACTGGCTGCTGCCCAACTGCTCCCTCCCGCGCAGGCGCTGGCAGCATCGGCAGGCGCAGGGGCCAGCGCGGCCGCCGCCGCCGCATGCGCCGCTTGCCTCAAGGCAGGTGCGGCGCCCGCCGCTGCCACTGCGACCAGCGCTGTGTCCTCCTGGATCCTAGCCGCACAGATGGCCTGCAACGTGCTCGTCACCGCCTGTCCCTGCGCCCTTGGTCTGGCAACGCCCACCGCGGTGCTGGTGGGGACCGCCGCGGGTGCTCGACGAGGACTGCTGATCCGGGGTGGAGACATTCTAGAGGCCACATCAGCGGTGAGGCTGCGCGCAACAGTGCATCCCCTCTGCTGTGTTGCCTGGGGAGCCCCGCCGTTGCCGGCGTGCCTTCCAACTAGTGGCATATTGCTTGCAGTTGCACAGGGTGCAGACCCCCCGCTGACCAGTGTTAGCTGCCACTGCGCATTGCTGTTCATACCTTGCAGAAAGACTGGAGGACTCAGAACTTGATGCTTGCTCTCAACTTGCTTCAAACACCCTGCTGATGGACTCGCTGAACTCAAGACCTGCAATCTCAATCTGCTTCCGACACTCTGCAGGTGGACACGGTGGTCTTTGACAAGACCGGCACCCTAACGGCCGGCAAGCCCGAGGTGATGTCGGTGGTACCGCTGCAACCAGGTGCCATGAGCGCAGAGACCGTCCTGCAGCTGGCAGCTCGGGTGGAAAGCAACACCACCCACCCAGTGGCCCAGGTGAGCTGCAGGCTCTTCAAGACACCTCCTCTCCCATGCCTGGCCCCCTTTGAATGGTGATTCTCTTTGTGTCAGGGTGTGCGGCAGGTTTGGACAACGCCGCTCTCTGTGCTTGCTCATCGCGCAGGCGATCGTGCGTGCGGCGGACAAGCTGGTGCTGCAGCCATCTGCCACCGAGACCAGCTCAGAGAGCGGCACCGACCCCGCTTTCAGTGGCCGGCAAGGCGGCGCATCGCCGGGGCAGCTCCAGTCCGGCACCTTCATGCAGGAGCCCGGCAGCGGTGTTTTGGGTGTCGTAGATGGAGTCAGGGTGGCAGTCGGCACGCTCGAGTGGCTGCAGCGGCAGGGCGCCACCGTGACCGACAGCGAGCGGATAACGGACGCGCTGGACGCACCTGCGGCGGGTGTCGGGGACGGGCCGTCAACCAGCGGGCGGCTGGCGCTTGCGCCGTCCGGCGTCGGCAGCAGCCACAGCCGCGTGTTTGTGTCGGTGGGCGGCGAGCTGGTCGGCGCAATCAACGTCCAGGACTCGGTGCGTGGCGATGCGGCGGGGACAATTGAGCTGCTGCACGCGCAAGGCATCCGCACCGTCATGCTGTCAGGCGACCACCGAGGGGCGGCGCTGGAGGTGGCACAGGCGGTTGGCATCAAAGAGGGCGATGTGTACGCCGGTGTCAAGCCTGCAGGTGCGCGTACGTGATTGGCTCATCAGCCCCGTACTGCAAAACAAACATGGGGTGCAGGGGTTAGGGCGCTGAACTGTTGCTGCTGATGCAAACTTGCGCGTTCCTCTGTGCCTGGTACTGGTTTTAGTAAGACTGTTGCTGATTCGCTATCTGACGTCACCCCTGTAGGCAAAGCTGAGCTGGTAGAGCACCTAATGGCCAACGGCCACAAGGTGGCCATGGTGGGCGACGGCATCAACGACACCGCCGCCCTGGCTGCAGCGCATGTCGGCATTGCCATGGGTGGTGGGGTGGACGCTGCGTCAGAGGTGTCCAAGATCGTGCTGATGGGAGATCAGCTACACCAGGTACATGCTCACTGATTTGCGCACATGTGGTTGGTGCATCAACAGCCAACCCTGATACTGTGTGCAGTTTGGCAGCAGCAGACAGCGTACAGCATCCATGCTGCAATGCATGTCCTGACTGATGCAATGCTTGACAGTGTTAGGTTTGTTGCATCACTATGCTCGCAGGTGTCCGATGCGATCCAGCTTAGCCGCCGCACCCTGGCCAAGATCCAGCAGAACCTGATGTGGGCGTTCGGGTACAATGTCATCAGCATCCCTCTGGCTGCCGGCGCCCTGCTCCCGTCTATGGGTATCTGCCTCACGCCTTCCATCTCAGGTGCCCTCATGGGCCTCTCATCAGTCATGGTCGTTGGCAACTCACTGCTGCTACAGTGGGAGATGCATGAAGAGTTCCGCAAGAAGGATCAAGCTATCCTGGCTGCGGCTGCAGCGCGTGCTGCTGCCACTGCAGCCACGTCGTCTGCTAGCGGTGCTTCGGTGGTCATAGACATGAGCAATGCTGGCGCAGATCGAGCCGGTGCGCAGGCCACAAATGTCAAGCCTCTTGGAGAAGGGGTGAGCAAGGCGCAGGTGCTTGCTAGCATGGCTGCCAGTTCTGGCATGGGAGATGCAGGCACCAAGCGTGCGCCTGCTGACAGGAACGAATAACTTTCTGAAGTGCACGTTGTTGCGCGTCTTGTAATTTGCATCAGGCGTGCTCCTTAGTGAAAATAATGACAGCTGAATCCCCGCACAATTCGTTGGTTTGCTTGTTCGTCCTTGCAAGAGCCACAGCGGGAAGCTGCAACCCATGCAAAACATCTGGCACCGCACCAAGCACCTTTACATTGTGTGAGCAGGCCACAGCAATGACAAGTGAGTCAGTATGGCTGCTGCAGTGAGCTGGCAAACCCAACAAGCAACAAGCCATGCCGGGCGCAGCCCCTGCCCGAGGCATTAGCGAAAGCCTCCCAAGCCATGCAGCGTTGTCTCATGCCCCAGACAAGCTAGGACCTGACACCTGGACGGTCATGCTGGCTGCTGCAGGCAGTTTAGATCTCCTGCACCTGGATGCCTGTGGATACATGGTGAGAGGCAGGGTGGGAGAGGAGCAGGGCGTCAGCAAGCATGCATGATGGCCCATGATGCACGTGCAGACATGCATGGTCAGCTTGTAAAGCATGAACAGCTGCATGTCAATGTTGTTGAAGGTGGATGATCAATCAACTTTTGCTGTGCTTTCTATAATGACACCAGGTTACCACAGATCATACAGCCGCAGTAGCTGTGCCATGCAGGTCACTGTGCTTGCAACAACGCGCGTCATGCGCATGCGCGCTCCTGCCCCCACCCCATGCTGATGCTTGATCTCGCCCTTGCGCATCCATGCTGTAGCGACTGGTGCTGCAAATTTGCACGCTGGCAGCACCAGTAGTGGCATGCCCACCCATGCACTGCCCATGAGCCCAGCCGTAGCTCGCTCGTACCAGGAGGCAGCGACTGCTTGAGCTTGTCGGCCTTGTCGGAGTCCGTCACGCACAGGGTGTACAGGTAGCGAGAGCAGCGGACCTTGAACTTGGTGGCGCCGGAGGTCTTCTTAATCTTCACCGACCTGGCGTCTTTCCGCCTGGCGGTCAGCAGGAACTCCTTGATGTCGTTGATTTGCTTGGGCTGCAAAGGTGGCATGGCGCATGAGACGGGGTCGGCGCGGGTGGGAACTGCATTGGCAGGCCAACACAGGCGGCGCCACTGCATGCGCATGTTGTGCGGTGCCCCTGCCAACAGCATTCCGCACCATGGTGGCCGGCTCGCTTGCAGAAGGGGGAGACCGTGGCGCCTGCCGTCTCAAGAGAGCGCCATCCCACACTTTTAATCGACCACCTTTCCAGGCCTGGGTCTAGGCGTGCTCAAATGCATGCATCTACAATGCTGCTGTTGCTGCATCAATGCCGTGTGATCCTTTGTGAAGGCGTTTCACAGGTTGTGCAATTTGCAAACTTGTCTGTGCGAGGAGTGTCACAGGGGAAACCAATCACCTAGGGTACGTTCAGCACAGGTACGTCACTTCCCCAACCCAGGCACATGCCTGCGTGGCAGTGCCTGCTCTTGCGGCAACGTTTTGACCCGGCGCCCAGTGGCCAGGTCAGGTGCGACGCCCACGACCGGCTGTGAGTGGTGTGCGTTGCTAAGTGCAGACAGGATATAGTGCGAAACCACCACGGTATCGCTCTCCTGTCCTTGCCCCTGGCTGCTGCGCAAGACATCGTCTACTATCTGTGCCCCCAGCGTGCCTGCTGGGTTCTGCGCTGAAGCGTATGTGCCCCGTGGCCCCTGGCCTGGCGCCATCATCCCGCTGCTGACCAGCTCCTGCGGCTCCTCATGCTGCATGGTCAGTGCCCAAGAAGGCCCCGGTGAAGGATCAGTGACGTGTGGGTGCGGATGGCGGGGCAAGCCTGACAGCAGAAAGTCCTTGCTCCGACTGTAGCCGCAGTCCACCCGCACGTTGCCCGGTAGCGTAGGCACCTCTGTCAAAAACGTGGCGGCCGGAAGTCGAACGCCCACTCGCTCAGCTACAGGTGGCGGCTGCAGGGGTGCAAGGGGCACATCGGTAGCACGTGGCGGCCCCATGCTTGACGTGCTGGGTGATGACCGCCGGTCAGTACCCAGCTTGCCAGGACTTCCGTGTAGTGAACATAGTGACTGCCTCCCTCGCCCTGTTGGGGTCCGCTGGGTTGTGGATGGAGAGCCGCTGGTGCTGGCCTTCACATTGTGCAGCAGTGCAAAGCCAAACATGAGCTCATGAGAGCAGGGTATGTTCTCGCTGGTTGCAGGTGCGAGCCCTGCCTGCTGTGTTCTGTTCGGAGGGCCCTTGTGCACATGCTCGCACCTGATCCTGTTCCGAGGGTGAGGACACTGTCCCTTGTGACCCTTTCTCCTGAGCCATCTTGCTGGGCCACACAGCTGCTGATGCGGGTGGTAGTCGCTCCCACACTGCATTGCCGTCCCCTCCTCTTGCTGCTGTGAAGCGGCCGTAGGGGCGGGGAAGCCCCCCTCCTCCCACGCTGCTGTCAGCAGTGGCTGCAAAATCTATTGTGGTGAGTGCATAAGTCTCCGGTTGCATGAGCTTTGAGGCTGCTAGCTGAGCAGAGGAGCTGTTGGGTGCGCTCGCTCGTGGGCCTGGGGTGCGGGACGTGGACGCAACAGCTGCAGGAGCAGCCCTTGTAAGCTGCAACGTAACTGTCGTCGCAGCGGCCTGCAAGCACGCGTCGAAGCGCGCTTTAGCAGGTGCATGACCCAGCCACCATGCGCATGGCAACGGCACCTCTAGGCTCACCGCTGGAGGAGCACTGCTGACAGCCGCAGGTGCCGAATGGCACGCTGGCGTGCCAGTTGTGGCAGCCTTGCTCATCATGGCCTGGACTGCGCTGAGTCGCTGCTGGTAACTTGGGCCTGAGGGACCTGAGTCCCGCGCCAGAGTCAGCGCTCTGCTGCTAATGCCAGCAGTGGCATACATCAATGATAGCGGTTCTACCGCCATGCTTGCGTGCTTCTTGCGGTCTGGGGCCGTCAGCTGTTGCAGGTGGCTTGGAACAACTATTGCACTGTAGTGCTGGTCTTGGAGCAGGGTCCTGGGTGGTTGTAGTGAAAGCCTTTCCTCACCTCCAATACGCATTGAACGTTTCGCTCTCTTGCTCTCATTCTTGCAGCAAAGCTGAAGAGGCCTGGTGTTGTGCAGCGCGCGAGCCATTAGCATTGCAATTTGCACTTCCCCAAGTCAATGCATCGCTTCTGCCTGTCGTAGGTACTGCCTACCTACATGTGACTCAAAATGTGGCTCATGAGGTTAAGTCGCCTGAGTTGAGGAAGCCTTTGCTGCGGTGCTTCAACGATTGAAGACGTTCAGCCTGCCTGCCCATCACACGATCAAGTGTCCTGACACTCTTGCGTCAATCTGTCACTCAGCAGCGGTCAAGCGAGTAACTGGTTGACAACAGCACGCAAGTGTACGAAAACTGGTTACCTGGGGGCCTGATGCGCACTGCAACGCCCACGAGCAGCAGCAGGCTGCCAAGCGCCATGAAGGCGCGATAACATGAACCGAAAACTCCACAGTTGCAAAGCACACTAATGACGGCAAGCATGTGTCAGGGTATCGTCAGGTGTCAAGGTAGTCTGCCTTTTGAGTATACATGAAATGTGCATGGACTCTACTACAAGTTCTACTGCCGCTGTACTGGCCTTGTGCGGCAGGGCAAAGCAGTGCAAAGTGCAGCACAACACCACTGCACCCACTTGCTATGCTGCTGGGCGCTTGTGCATGCAGCGAAATCGCCCAAGACCAGCCTGAGCACTACGGCCGCCCTGATGCTTCTAGTACTGAGCTGTGTCCTATGAACATGCATGCCAGCAGCCATGCATGCTGTCGCATGGCTGCGTTGCTGCTCTGCTGCCCTACTCTGACATCTGCTCCTCCTGCAGCTCCTCCACACGCTCGCGCAGCTTGTCCTTCTCGGCTGTGAGCGAGGCCGGCGCTCTGATGAGGTGAATCTCCTTCTCCAGCTGCACCTTCTTCGCCTTCTTCTCCAGCTGCTTGGCCCTCTGCATGCGGCGCTCGTAGAAGCGCTCCTGGCGCTTTGTGCGAATCTCCTCAATCTTGCCAATTGCCTTGAGTGTTTTCGCAACCACCTCACGGTTGTATTTCTCAGGCCTGTTGCGCTTGCGCTCCAGCTCGAACGTGGCGACCTCAGCGAGCTCCTTGCCGGCCAGCTTGCGGTAGGCCTTGGTCCAGCGCACCTTGCGGGGGTTTCGCTTCATCTTGAAGTTTTTGTGGCACTTGCTTCGGCAGAAGTGGAACACCGTGGCATCGTTGCGCACGAAGGTGATGCCACGCCCAGGGTAGATGCTGCTGGAGCAAAACCAGCACTTCTCTAGACGCATGGCGCCGAGCGGCGCTGGGCCGCAGCTGGTGGGCTGCTAAACGCGAGGACGCTGGCTGTGGGCACGTGTTAGCTGGGCTGCTGTGCTTGCGCCTCAGCCGCAATGGGCACTGCTGCAAACAAGTCTGAGACTGCGCCGCCGACTCGAGCCGCCTCTGTGTGACCTCAACGTTGAGCTAATCGAGAGTCAGCAGAATGAGTGTGTGTTCGTGCGGGCTAGTGAGGGTCGCAAGAGAGCTAGCTGCACTTGCATTGACAGTTTAGGTGTGGGAAAGTGTGTTACATGACATGAAAAATAATGGTCGAGCTCACTGTTTAACTTGGTTATTCATCGTCTTCCGGCCCGAAAGCAGCCTCTGCTGCTGCTAAAGTATCCTGCACCCGCATGCGCAGGCCCTCTAAGTAAGCCTTGCGCATTTGAAGCTCAGCCACTCCACTCAGCACATCCAGGTCCTGCAGGTCATTCGAAATCACAGACAGGCATTGCTGTGGTGCTGCTCATAACAGGGGCTGTTCCCAGCCATTCGTGAAGAGTACGCACGTCGCATGCACCATGTCATTGCACCATGTGCACATTCCTGCTACAACACCAACCATTCACACACACCTTGTTGCCCCTGCCTTGCGCCTTGAGCTGGCGAACGTAGTCGGCCCACGCCTCCACCTGTGCCTCCGCCTCCTTGATCTCCTCCTCAGAGGGCATCACCACAGCCTGGAAGCATAGCACCAAGCAAGCAGCAGCAGCAGCAGCAGCAGCAGCAGCAGCAGCAGCAGCAGCAGCAGCAGCAGCACGTTTCATGGCAGGCCAGCCATCGGCAGCATGGAGGTTGTTTATGCCCTTGCCACTTGGGAACAGACGATGTGCAGGTCATTTCGCATCATGCAGCAAGAGCTGCAGCTGCTGACCATCCTCCCTCGTGTCTGCCACACAAGTGTTTGCCACGACGCCTCACCTCCACCTGGGGCGCCTGCCAGGGTGTCGCCTTGACCTCCACCACCTTGCCGTCCTCCGTCTCGTATTGCTTGAACACAGCTGCCTGCCCCATCTTGGTGCCACTGAAATCCACGATGTTGAACAGGTCGACGCCGAGAATCTTGAACTTGTTGCCATTCAAGCTTATGCGCCAGCCCTGTAGACAACCAGGGGCAAGCACCCCCTCCGGTTCAAAGGTGAACTTTGCGTGGTGATGGAGCATGGCTTGGACCAGCAGGTCGCACGGCTCTGCAAGCCAGCATACCATACTGCAGCTTTCAAGAATAACAAGTTGCCACACAAAATGTTAACTGACAGTTGATGTCGGGAAGCAGCGGCTGATGCAGTGCACACACCTCGTAGTTGCCCACGTAGCCGCTTGGGTTGCTTGCTGCCTTGTCCAGCAGCGCCTGACGATCCTGCATCAGAACCAAATGAAGGATGTATTTGTCAACACCATGCTCGTTGCAGCATCACACAAGCGTCACTTGCAGCTATGTGTATATCAGAGGCGTGATGATGCAAGCAGGGCGGTGGTTTTCCTGCGAAAGATCAAGGGACTGTCAAGAGTGACCGCACCTGTTGCACAGCATCACTGGGCGCTGCACTGAGGCGGGACGGCATGCCGATCAGCTGGTCCCAGTTCGCCTCCCACAAGTCCAGCGCCGCCTTGTTGGCGTAAATGAACCGCGGGTCAGTCTGGGCAGTCAGGGGAATGCAACAAACCAATTAGCTTGCAGGAACTGGCAATAGCTCAGCAGTCCTCTGCCGTTCATCGCTGCGCATTGCTGGCAACGTCTAAACTGCAACCCATTCCCGCCACGCCTCACAGACCGGTGTCGTCGCCTTGCACTCCTCCTGCTCCTGTCGTCATCCCTAGCATCCAAGCACCCACCACTCCTTCCTGAAACTGGTCATGTGCAAGGCACACGAATGGCGCGTGGTAGATGGCAGCTGGCAGCTGCTCCAGGTCCACATCCTCCATCAGGAACTTCTTTGTGGCTTTATGGTACGAGGTCACCAGGTTGAACAGCAGCGCCCGCACTTCAGGGTCATTCCACTGAGCTTGCGCTGCACGCTCGCCTGGGTTGAGCGTGTGACTGGCCTGAGTTTGGTTCAAGGCAAGTAGGCAGTGTGGTATGGTTCGAAACAAGCAATTGCTACCCAAAATTGCTATACGGCACGCGACACATCCACTGCATCTTGTTTGGTGGCATGCTGACGACGCTACCAGCATGCACACTAGCATGTCGCTCTCTTCGTGCACCTGCACCACTCACCACCTTGGCCTCCTCCGCCTCCTGCTTCTTCTTCAGCAAACCATCAAGGGCGCTCTTGCCTTTCTGGGGCCTGCCGCCTTTCTTGGCGCAAACAATCGACAGGTGGCGCCGATTGGTGCGTGCGGTCCATAGCCCCCGCTGCATCTGCAGTGCCATCCCGCTGCCAATTGTACACTCTGCTGCGACGGCAATCGGCAGTGAAGGAGTCTCTGCCAGTCCCGCAACCCCCACACCTGCATACACTGTAGTTCAAACATTTGTTACAGATGTGTTTGTAGGCTTGCAGTAAATCCGGTTATAATTCTGATGACCTATGGAGGTGGCCGCTTCACATCCGGGTCATCTGCATCGTCATATACTGCCTTCTGATACACATGAGCTGTGGGGTCGACAGGCGTGTCTTGCCATGCCGGCGCCCCATCCTTGCAGGGCAGGTATGCGTGTGGGGCCTTCTTGGGCGTTAATCCGTCCTCCTCCAGGTGCCAAAGGTCATAGTACTTCATCCAGCTGCGCACGCCAGGTGAACACAGATTGAGGGGCACATCATATGTGACGTGTCAACTCGAGATGCAGGCTGCAGAATGCAGACTCTGTCCAGGCTAGAAATGCAACAATGTTGGACTGCAAACAGTGTTGCTGAGGTGGCATAAGTTTCGCCCAGTGTAGACTCTCACCCCACTTTGTTGCGCAGCCCTGAGTGGCAGATGATGTGCATGAACAGGGTGTAAGGGGCGCAAGCTGGCCAGGGTCGCCGGCCTGGGCAATGCCCTGTCCAGCTGCTTTTGTTGTACTGGGCAGTGCACAGTGTTGAGAACAGCATGTTGAGCAAGGACATTGCATTGCCAGATACATCGCCAATCTGACAGCTGAGGGAGCGGTGGAGAGAACGATGCATCAGTGCCGTTCCAAAGATGCACCGGAGATGCCCTGCTCTCACCTGACTGGTGAAAGGGTGGATGGCCGCCAGCCCGCTGCTGGTTTGCACCCGCTCACACTCTTCAGCGTTGCTGCACAGCTGGAAGGCGCGGCCATCCATGCTGAACAACCAATCCTGGTCACTCAAGTAATTGCTGCCAGGTGAAGGGGGCGCGACCCACGCTTGCAACAGTTTCGTGGTGCGGTCGTTGTGCAGCAACATGAAATTTCCAGAGTTCAAGCGGCCAAACTCATTCATGAAGCTGTGGGCAAGGAGTGCAGCAGCAGTTTTGGCACAACAGGGGGTCAGGTTCAGCAGTGCAAGTCAAGTTGATGCTGCAGGAGTGGGTAAGGCGCCACAACCACAAGCACTGCTGCAAAGCCATGGCATAATGTGTTTGTGCTCATTACCTGGCGTCTGCCTTGGTTCGTTGCATGATGCCGTCATAGGAAGGCCAGATTGGCCTGAGATACGTGACGTCAGCATCGCTGAACAGCATGCCGACGCCCTGCATGTAAACCTCCATCACCAGGGTTGGCTTGAGGTGCGTGAGTTTACGCCACATGGGGGAGCCAAACGTGTGCTCCCCTTGGCGCTCTGACTCTGTCCCTGGCGGTGACACCAGGCGGCTTGCGTTGTAGCAGGGCAAGCGCAGCTTGATGCAGGCGTCGAGTGTCCTGGTGTCCACCACAATCACTATGTAATTTGTTGCCTGAGAGAGGCGGGAGGCAGTGGGTGGGGTGTGTGGCATGACCCAGCCAAAGCCTGACTACTCAGCTTGTCTTGTGGCTGCCAGCCTGGGTGATGTATTTGCCCAACGTCACCACTGCAAGCCCCATGCCTGATATTCTGCGGGTTGGGTTTCTCACTTGACCGTACTTCACCATGCTATACACATGATTCAGCAGCATGGGCTGGTGCGCTGCTGTGAAGAATGTCACCGCAATGCGGCCGCTGCCGCCTGCTTGCGTTGCCACCAGCTGCTGCAGTGAGTTATGCAGGCCCTCGTATGGAAATTGGATGCCAGCAGGTGCCAGCCATGGCGCCGCCAAGTGCTCTGTGCTGCTTTGAGCCGCTGCTGCCTGCAATGTGATGGCTTGTTGCACTGCCACGAACAGCATGACGATCAGTGGTCTTGTGGATCCCGCTAGCAGGGTGACGCGTCCAGTTCTCATCGCGCAGTTGGTGTAGCAAGTGGTTGTTACAATCGGCCACAAGTCGCAAGCGCGGGTTCCTCACAACTACGGGCATTGATAAAACAGCGCGCGGCGCTTCCTGTTGCAAGTGTGGGCTACAGCAGTGATTTTGCGCCGATGTCAGGACTCACACACAGACACAGGATGCTCACTCAAGAGACGAGCCTGTGCTGTGTGTCAGCAGCCCTTCCACGGCCTGATGCAGAAACGCAAATGCCTCGGCAGCAAGAGCCGCATCTTGTGCCGCGTTCTTGTCTGGGTGGACCCGCAGGAGCAGCTCCTGACGTGCCCGCTGCACAGCTGTACTGGTGATGCCACCCTGCACCGGTAGCCGCAGCGCCAAGCACCAGCGCTGCATGGAGCTGCTGTTGCCACTGCTGCACAAGGCCAGGTCACGGCAGGCCAGCACACGCCGCACCTCCCAGGCATTACACCGCGCGTGAGCCAGCTGCCGCATGCTTTCCAGGTCAGTGCAGCAGGAGCCAGGAGCAGTACATGGCTGTGAGCTGCTCTGGCTGCAGCTGCACATAGTGTCGGGAAAGGCCTCACACCAGCCAGACTGTGACAGGAATTCCAACAGCTGCTGGTGGCTCCACGTGATATCAATCACTGGTGGAGCTGCAGCAGCGAAGGACAGAGCCTCCGTACCAGCCTCAGCCAGTAAGCTGGTGTTTTGGTGGCTTGATGTTGGAACCCTCCCTTGCGCAGCCCACTGACGCCGCTGCTCCTGTGCTTGTGTGTAGAGCAGTGCCGCTCTGTTGCTTGAAGACACCCTGCAAGCGTTGTTCTGCTGCTGCCTGCAAGTGCATGTCCAAGCCGTGATGTCAGGGGCCCATGCTGTGTTCTTGCAGCCACAGCCAAAGCAGCCACACACCTGTAGCATTCCAGTAGTCTTGAAGCCCGTGCAGCTTCCTGTTGCTGTGGTTGACACGGGGACAGCTTGCTCGTCAGATGCACGTTGACGAAGCGAGCCCAGAAGGCAGTCGTGGACGCTCACCTTGGCCCGGCTTCTCTCGGCAGCGCTGCATCCCGCCTTCATTTCCATACCCCCTGCGCCTGCTGCCCCAGTTTGTCTCTCTGTGCAGTCCAATGCAGCGCAAGCAAGCCCACACAAGTTCACACCCAGTTCTCAAGGCCCAGGCAGCACATGCCAATTACATGTCCACCGCTCTGTCATGCACGCCGATGGCGACCAGGAGGTTAGTGCACTCGCCGCCAGCGTTCGGGCCGTCGGCATCAGCAGCGAGGGGCTAACGTTCGACGCAGCCGTGGACGCCCTTGCTGAGCAGCTCCATGACCCTGTGCGGAACCTCCTGAACGCTGCCCGGGATTCTTTGCCGTTAGACAAGTGCACAGCCCTGCTGCAGACCATCAGCACCGTCATTGATGGTCAGGGCCCGCTGCCAGCTCATCATCAGCACTTGCAAGGGCTACTGGCAGGGCTTGCTATGGCGCGCGTTGGCCTGAGCTGCCCACCTGTGGATCTGCCACAGGCGCTGGCCTACACCTGGCAGCGTGCAGCTCGCGCCCTGGGCTCAGAGACAGAGCCCATGGCGCTTGTGCAGTGCCTTGAGAGCAGCATGACCCTGCTGACCCAGTTGCTGATGGTAGTCTCTGCAGCCAGGCTACAGGGCATGGCAGACCTGGTTCAGGAGCTGGCGTTGGCGTTGCAGCGGCCCACCTGCTTGGCGCGCCTCGCAGAGCTGTTGTGTGAGGTGCAGGCATGGCTGCAGCAGCAAGCTGACGGCAGTGCACTGTCAGCTAACCAACAGTGTGCGTTGGCCTGGCAAGCTGCTGCAAAGGGTGAGAGCACCGTCAGCCACACATCATTCACCCGGGGCGTCTGCCTGCCCATGCATACGAGCGCAGTTTGATATGTGGCGCAATGGGTTTAAGTCAGCTTCGTGGCCTGCAGGGACTGCAATCTTCAGCTTAGTGTGGTGTTGTCTTGTAAATCTGCTTGTCCTGCAGGGCGCGGCAGCACTGGTCAAGCTGACAAAGCTGCCTGACGTGCATGAAGCAGCCCTCAAGGAGAAGGCGGACTCAATGCTTGGGCAGAACCGGGTTTTATATGTCAAAGCTTTTGGTGCCTGCTGCTATGCCTCAATGTTCAACGGCCACGCTTTGCTTCGGTGAGTGCAGCACCACTTTGCAGTCTTGAACTTGGCTGCACGTCTCCATATTCTTTGGTGCTTTCTGCAGAAAGTCTGCAGCAAACATGTTGCAGCATTCACCCAAGCCGATGCTTAATGGCAAACGGTTCACGTGAAGACACTTGGTCGTGTGGTGCTCATACCCTGACGGCTCAACTTCTGTGAAAGCCATGAAAGCGTCTGCGCATGGGTGCTGCTCCTGCCTTTCCTTCGTCTGTACTCAGGCTTTGGGAGCAGGGCCTGCAGCACAAGCTGGATGGAGACAGCAGCGAGTGGCAGGCACAGAAGCTGGTTGCAGGAAGCCACCGGGGAGTCGCGCAAGCCTGCAAAGCGCTGCTGAGCCTCACTACCTCGGCCACTGATGGGTCGATCAATGTGCCAGGCGTGGAGGGCTATGCAGATGGCGGCCTGAGGAAAGCTGCGGTGCTGCTGCCTCCGCTGACGCTCGCCCTACACAGCCTCCTGTGCCTGCGGCTTGCTCTGCAGCATGCCGTGGAGACCGTCATGCAGGCGAGCAAGGGGGGCGTGGGCAAGCCTCCGGCCGATATCGTTGCCACTTGTCAGAGCCTGGCTGCTTTGTCATCTGCTGAGCTGGTTGCAAAGCTTTGGGACCGAATCGTCGCCATCTTCTGCTCGTGCAATGGCAAGGACGGCAGCTGCAACGACACAGGGCCAGCATGGCTGTCAGTGCTGAGCAGGCTGCACGAACTCATGTGCGGCTGCTTGGCGGTGCGGGCGCTGCCTTCTGTCTACACACCGGAGTCGCTGGGGGGTGCCGAGGGCTCCAGCGTGCTCCAGGCTCACCACACAGCTGTTCATGTCGCTGCACGTTTGAAAGGTGCGGGTCGTTGCCTTGGGCTGTGTCTGCTGTAGCTTCCATCTTGAGCATAGGCGATGTGAACGTCTTGCTCAAGCAGCCAACAGCCTTCACGCATTTCAAGGCAAGCTGCATAAGGCGGGATGATCACCCTTGGGGACAAGGTGACCTTCCTGTTCCTTCTGCCCCTGCCTGCGCTTTGCAGGCGAGAGCTCCACGGCTGGCCGCCTGCCCGTGGGGGATCTGATTGCAGCGGTGCAGAGCCATCACTGCTACACAGGCTGGGCCACAGGCCAGCAGTCGATGCGCCTTGACTTGCAGCGCCTGGTGCAGCTTCTGCCCGCCATTGTGTGCGCTGTCGAGGGGCAAGCAGGCAATGGCCATAGCACCCATGACAGCAGCTGCAATGTACCCAAACCAATCAGTCGGTGTGCACGCCGCGACGAGCTGCACATCTGGGCCCAGCTTGCGTTGGGTACAGTACGCCACGCCTCCTTCCGGGTGATCTGGGCAGTAAAGCGGTTGGACGGGGGCAGTAAGCAGCCGCTGTCGCAGGAGCTCATGACGAAGCTGTTTGACACCCTGGCAGGCAGCTTCCTGATCCTTAACAGGCGCTGGCACCTCAGCGCGCCCCAACCATCTCCTCAGCCTAGGTCAGGCGCGGTGGCAGTTGCAGCCGCGGCTGCGACGCAGTTACTGCCGGCGCTGGTTCCAGCAGCAGTGAGCATGCTGCATGCTGCGTTGCAGCGGGTGACTCAACACAAGCTGAGCACCAAGTGCTCATTCATACCCATGGAAGCCCACGCCGGCTTTGCGAGCGAACTCAAGACTATGGCGGTGAGGGCTGTGCGCGCTGCATGACCTGGTGGTTGTGTAGCGGCGATATGACTCAAACAACATCAGAACTTGTAGCCTTGGTAAAGCGCCATAGTAAGCAATGGGCTGCCGGCTTTAGAAGGAAAGGACATGTGAAACGTTGTGAGCTTGTCTGACACACCGGCTCTTGCACCAGCCTGCCTTGCGATCAGGATTCGTGCCTCAAGATGCTGGCCTGCGTAGTCATGGCGTGCAAAGGCCCTTGCCTTGTTCAACGTCGCAGCAGAGCGACTGCAACGACTGCAGCGGCCGCAGTGGCAACAGCGGCGCCGGCAGCTGCAAGGAGGCCAGCCAGCAGGCCAGCCAACAGGCGCTACGCCAGATTCTCATGATGCAGGCGGCCGGCGTACCGCGGCTGCTGCAGCAGGTAGCTCACGTGCTTGCTTGTGCGCATAGCATGGTGAGGTTGCACGCAGCTGGTGAGCTGCTGCCTGTTGACGCCGCCACGCGGGACTGTCTTAAGGCCATGTTTCAGTTAGCCGGCGCGGCCGTGGCTTCAGCGGGGGCGTCAGCGCTGCCCAGCTGCGGCACCGGGGCCTGTGTATCGGCGGTTGATGGTGGGGTAGCGACAGGCGGGACAGGCAATACAGGCGTGGAGGGTGGCCACTGCTGTGCCGGTTGGCTGGCTGGGGATGCCGGCACGCCGGGCGCGCAGGCGGTGGCGGCTGCTGCTGCTTGTGCCGGATGGTGCGAGCAGGTGCTGACCTGCGGGCTGCTGCAGGTGGTAACGCACCCTCAGCGCAACGTACGAGCTGTACCGCTGGCACAGGCGTTGCCTGTTGACCAGGTGCACCGGCTCAAGCCTGCAGTGCCCGTGCTGTTGGAGGCCGTGCAGGCGCTGGGCGCATGCACGCGCGCCATTTGCGGGGCAGGGACCGCCGCAGAGTGCGCCCCAGGGCTTCGCACTGCGACAGGGATGGAGGTTGCAGCTGGGCAGGGGGGCAGGCATGGTGCACAGGCACCTCCACGTGCAGCAACGACGACGTTCAAGCAGGGTATCGTGCAGTTGTGTGCCCCGGTGGAAGATGCCTGTTTTGCTGTCAGTGACACAGTGCAGGATGTTGTGACGACTGAGGAGCACCTGCAAGCGGTAGAGGCGCAAGTCAGGGCAATCAGGACTCAGAAGCAGCAGGAGCTTTTGGCCATGCTGATGTCTTCTCAGCAGTTGCTGCTGCTCCAGGCGCCCGGATCTGCATCATCTCGCATGCATCACCTGCCAGTGATGCAGCAGCATGCGCAGCAGCACAGTGCAGCGATGGAAAAGCTTGAATTGGAGATCCAGAGGATGTCCATGGTGCAGCAGGGGTGCATGGCAGTAGCGTTTACTGCTGAGAGCATGCTTTGTACGATGAGCACAGTCGCGGAGTCGGCACGCTCCCTGCAGGCCCAAGCCGCAGGAGCAGCAAGGGCACTCAACTGCCACGCCTCTGCAGTCTGCTGCGCCACAGCCCCTGGTGTCAGCAGGCAGGGTGGAGCTTGCGCGCAGAAGGATGGATGGGAAGGCGCTCACTGCAGGGATGCTGCGGGCATGACACCAGCCTGGACTCGGCTGAGGCAGCTGCACGCGATGGGACAGGATTGGGGCCTGCTCACCACTCACCATCCAATGCACAGGTGAGCAGCGTTGGGGAGCCAGCACGCAGTGCCGTGGTGCGTGTAGCTCAGCTCAGCTCAGTCACACAAGGATTTCTCAAAAGGGGAGAGGGGCAGGCAACGATTACCCTGTGGCTGCATCCCAGCTAATCAATCCAGCTTGGTGCGACAGTGTGGCACTCTGATGTCTGGTGGGTTTGGCAAGCAAGCTCTGACTGCATCGCTGCCCAGTGCTTGTCTCTTGCAGGCACGCCACCTCGCGCATGTGCGGCAACCCTGCCTGCAAGGGCCTAGTCTGCCCAGGGCATAGCATCACAGGTGCTGCCATGCGCAGCTGGGTGGAGCTTACTGGAATGACAGGTGCCGCCCTGCCCTGTCCCGCCAACTGCGGTGTGGTGTTCTGCTGCTCTGATTGCCTTCAGCAATGCTCAGGGCATGGGCACCTTTGCAGTGTTTTTGCAACCGGCTTTGCACTGGCGGGTCACCAGCCTTAGATTGCTTTGGTGTTTTGTTTCCCAATGGCACTGCATCCACACGCACCCAGCTGGTATGGATTAATCCTGTATGCTTTAAGGGGCTTCTTCATGTTGGATCGTCGATGTATGCATTTGTTACTCAAACAAAGCAAATTTGCAGCAAATGTTATTCCACACTTCTGAGATTGGTCTGTGACATGTGCGGCCCTGTGGACTTGTGTGGTGACCCCGGGCCGCTGACGAGCCTGTAACACCACACACATGTGGATCAAGAAGGCAGGCAGGCAGGCGACGAGGCGGAAGAAGAACGTAGGCTGCGGGAGTTTGAACTGAAGGAGCGAGCTGCAGCGCTGCAGCGCGCTGAGGATGCGACAGAAGCTCAGCTTGCAGTGTCAGCTCTGGCACGGTGCCTGCGTCCCTACCAGCAGAAAGAGCGACTTTTGGCAAGCTTAGCGACGTCGGAGCAGGGTGGCGTGCTGCCTGGAGTGCTGGTTTCTGCATGGGCAAGACTGGATGGTGCAGGGCAGCAAGACAGCATGGCTGATGTGTGCAGCGCCAGTGATGCTATACTGCACGCACTGTTGGGTGCTGCAAATCAGGCCGAGGCAGACTGCCCGCTCCTCGCAGCGCTGCTGCACACGTCCTTCATCACCTCAATGTGCACGTGCCTGGCTCGACTAAACGCCTTCCTGGAGCAACAAGCGTCAGCTGTGCTGCCGCAGCTGCAGCACAGCTTCTGGGAGCTCTGCTACTCGGTGACAGTCGATAGCCGCCTATGTGTGCAGCACCTGTCTGCATCGCCTGTGCATCTGCATAACTTTGTGTGCCTGTTGCAGTGTTTGTGCTCAACCGCTACTTGTGTGCACATATGCACAGGGAAACACCTTGCGCCTGCTGATTGGCTGGGCAGGAAGTAGCTCTGTTCCAAAGGCAGCACACGAGCTGGCTCAGCGTGTTCTGAGGGACAGTGAGCTAGTGAAGATGCTGTGCATGGCACAAGAGTGCATTATGGTGACCATGGACCAGGCGTATATGCCATCCCAGATACTGTGAGCTCTAAGGGTGCTGAGGACAGGGCAGGGCGGCGCAATTTGATGTTGCAGGACGGTGTTGCAGGACGGTGCTGCAGGACGGCCTGCTGATCGTGCAAGATGGCGCACCGCCTGCACACTCAGCGGCACTGATTGTCATTGCGCACACCGACAGCATTAATGCTTGCTGGAGCAGAGTGCTGGCGTTGTTTGACGAGTCTCCATCACCCTGCTGCTGTGCCTGTGCAGCTGGCGCAGTCAAAGCAGTAGCAGCCCAAGCCGATCGCTTCAAGCCGCACTGAATGGAAAGGCCGTCAACGCTCGCTTGGAGGGGCTGATGCACGGCGGTCAGCTTGCGAAAGACATCATACACCTGCAGTATGGACGCAAGACGCGTGTGTCCTTTGAGGCCTGCAGGCCAGGTAAATTTTTGTTTGAGTGAGAATAGGGGGATTTTGATGACCTTTGCTCATGACATATGACCATATTTTATGAGTGTTTTCTTTGATTGTTTTCTGTTTGTACTCGTCAGGATTGATCATGCCATTTGGATAGAATAATGCATACATTGCTGGAGTGTACTTGATGAAAAAATCGTCTTTACCAAAAATACGAATGGTTTTGTTTGGATACCTGAATAGGAGATCGTAATCTTGATCATTTAAAGCATGGGCACACGCATTTGAGTAGCATATATACCAAACAATGCCGCTATAAAGTATTTGGTACTCAGGATTCAAATTCAATGTTTTCTTAAGGCTTTCGAAATCCGCAAGCTTTATCAAACGTTCGAGTACGAGGAACATTTTAACTGCCCCGCAAGGCGTCTGCTTTCCCTCCGCCCGCGCGGTCGCGTGGTTGTAGTCGGAATGGCCCTGCTCAATCACCTTGCCTGCTGGCTTGGCACCAGGGGGCCGTGTAACACACTGAATGAGAAGGCAGAGCGCCTAGCAGGTGGCCAAATCGAGTCTATGCCGCTTCGATCTGTGTGCCAGTATCTTCAGGAAGTGGCAGACACGTACGAAGCGCTGAAGCGCCAACAAACCGCGGAGGAGTTGGGGGCGACGCTGGATGGTGCCTGTGCGGTGCTGCCCACAGCACTAGGGCGAACATGGCAGCGGATGGAGCGTGTAGCCAGCGATCTGGCAAACAGCAGCAGCGTCAGGACGGAGGACGTTGTGCAGCTGACGCGGGGTTGTGGACTTTCTTTGGACCTCTTCAGTGTATTTGCGTCAGGCATCTCAGTGCCCGGCAAGTTAGGCAACAGCACGCATGGAAGCCTGACACTGATAGCATCACTGGCTCAACCCTCATGCATCATGCAGCTGGCGTCCTTGGTTGTTCAGCTGCAGGGTGTGTTGCAGCGCCTGCAGATATGCCAGCTGCAGGCTGCAGTAGGGCAGGGCCACCACCCAGGCCAGTGGCAGACTTTTGCACGCACCTCAGCACTCAACACCAGACTTGACCACGAGCAGCTACTAGACAGCCAAACGATGCTGAAGAGGTTCATGCGCAAGGTGCAAGGGGGGGGGGCGAAGCTAAAGTCAGTGCCTTCTGTCAGGCATGATGCTCTCTACTTCTCTTGTTACCAATCGCTTCTAGCTGCCTGCTGCCCGCATGCACGTGCTGCCATCTCAACGTTGACACATAACCCTATGACGTGGGGTTGCTAGGCGTGATGGGCTTCCCTGTCGCGCTGATGCTGTGCACCTGCCATCGGCACTGCTGCAAACTGCAGGCTGGCTGTGAGCTTCAGACCTTGGTATCGTTTTCAGAGCTCACCTTGCCGGAGCACCAGACAGTCAAGCAGCAAGCACTTGAAGTGCTGTCCAGCCCAGCTCACGCCAGGACACTACTGCGGGCAACGGAATGCATCTGCACTGTGGCTGGGCAAGAGCTGCACCCAATGTTGTCCAGGTGAGGGGGGCACGCCATCACTCCTTGCGAGCCTGCACCCGCTCGCCTGCACCCTGCCATCAAGAGAAACTTGCTGCTGCAGCCTGTCAGCCTGAGTTGCCTTTTTGCACCTTGAAGCTGCACATGACTCAGTGTGTGCCTGCCTTTTGCTGCATCAGGTCTGAGTCTGCCACAATGGCTGCAAGCACCAGCACTCTGTTGGACGCTCATCGCTACTTCGTTGATGCATCAGGTCTGGGTCTGCCACAATGGCTGCAAGCACCAGCACTCTGTTGGACGCTCATCGCTAC
>JAWZTI010000219.1:18584-41948 GCA_039880955.1 Chlamydomonas urium | reverse complement strand
TTTCACTCCCCGTTGTGACTCAAACACCTCACCCAAGGACCCACCAGCCCTCACCCTGAGCTGTACGCGGCAGTACATGTCGCGCAGAGTGCGCAGCATGCTACCCTGGACCCCCAGCTGCTCTAGACATCGCCAAAGTGTGGGCCTGTCCACACTGTCGTAGGCCTTCCTGAAGTCCACAAGCACCGCATACACCGGTTTCCCCCGGCTCCTGTACGCCTCAATCACATGGTTGATGACAAAGGTGATAAGAATACTGTTGGCAAGAATGTGGCATACATCAAAGCAGTGGTGTTTGCCATACACAGAAGGGTTCTAGGGAACATCAGGAGGATTGGGGATACATCCACTTACCATAGACTGCCTTTGACTGAGGCCATGCCAGACCTCAACAACTTCCTTCTCCAGCATGTACAGCAGGGAGGCAGGCAGAAACTCAAAGGCCCCAAGGCCACAATGAGCAAGCTAGCTAGTCTGATCAGCACCCCTGTGCTACAGGGAGGCATGGGAGAGTTCACCCCTGATATGTACCTGCAGCACCTGGGTGAGGAAATTTCCTTTAAAGCAGCATTTTCCTCCATGTCAGCCAGCAGTGGGGTGTTGCTGATGAGTCACAGCACATGCTGCAATATGCACATGTTGCACTCTTGGCTGCGCACTGTTGACTGACATGCAACAGGTAAAGGCAAACTTGAGAGCGATTGCGGACAGGACTGGATGGCGCAGTGGGCAAGAAAAATGGGAGCAATGCAAAGACCCACTCAAGCAGGGTTGAGGCAGGCCCTCAGCCGCAGGCAATCAGGAAAATGTACACAGCAAGCACAAACAATGGATTGGACTTGTTACATGATTGCGCCTGCAATCTCCACTTCAAAGAAGATGAGCTGGTCTATGAGGCCTATGTACTGCATACGGCTGGGGCCCAGGCGGTTCTGCAGCTCCTTCCTGAACACGGCATCGTCCACAGGCACGACGCCACCCACGCGCCTCCGCAGCGCTGCATAGATGAGCTCAAACAGCGGCTGCCCTAGCGCAGCCACACAGTAGGAGCGGAGGGCAGCAGCACGGTCTGCCAAGCCAGCCCCTGGTGAGCTGTAGTTCTTCAGCAGCACCCCTGCGCCCTGGACAGGAGGTTCCTGAAGCTCAGACTCAAACTCCTGGAGTGCGGCAGCAGGGTCGGCGGAGCTACCCGCAGGCCGACAAGCCACATGTGCATCCTGCACAACGGAGAGAGCATTGCAAGGCAACAGGGTGCGTCGTGACTTGTCAGAGAAACCACACGGTGTGCCATAGGAGAACAAGAGGCGCTGGATCAACAGGAGCAGCTGCAGCCTTATTCCAACATTTCAACAGCCATCTATAAACACACACCAGGTTTCATACTGGCTGCCGGCCACTCGTCATCTAGGTACAGCACACCACCCACCTCGCTGTCGCTGTTGTCCTCCAGGCTCAGCTTGGCAAGCTTGGCGGACGTGTCCCTGATGCTGCCATTATTGCCACGCCGCCGCGAGCTGTCCTCATCTGTGTACTTGACAGGGTTACTGCGGGTGCCTGCAATAGAGGTTGTGGTGAAGCATATGGAGAGTCAAGCTGGAAGGCGGCATCTGCACCTTCTGTGCCAGCAGATTCTGCGCTGACACACGCAAAGTAAGAGGCTGCAGCTACTTGAGCGTCGTCTGAGCACCCTAATTCACAGAACAAACTCAAGCGCAGCGTACAGCACCTTGCATCAATGTACGTGCTTCTCTCCCGCACCCCCTTCTGCCCAGTCGTCACCACTCGGTCACCGCTCTCACCTGTTGTGCCTGACGTGACGCTGCTGGCTTGATACAGCTGCACCTTCTTGGCCTCAGCCGTCCGCCTCTGTACACGAGCAGGCAAGCGCCAAGGGCGCCAAGAGTGGGTCAGAAGCCTGTGCTGTGAGTGTTTGCCCAGCAGAAAAGGTTGGAGGCACAGACCCTGCGCCAGGCAACAGCTGTAGCACTTGTCTCACCTCTTCAAAGTACGCCTTGCGGGCCTCCAGCAGCTCAGCCTCACGCTTGGCGATCTCCTGCTGCCGCCGTGCCTCCTTTCGCGCCTGCAGTGGCAAATTACAAGACTCTTCTTTCAGAAACATGTCTGCTCAAATACGACCTGACAGGATTCAGAGCACAGTCTCACGCACCTTATGCGCTGTGCAGGTGCAACCGCCATATGAAAGCCCTCCCACACGTGCCTTGGGGTCGGGGTTTTGCATCATCCAGTCATCCACTGCCCCTTGGCTTGGCGTGAAGTGCAAGTCGCCGTCGTGGGTCCGTCGCCGTGCAGCCGTCTGCAGTTGTCCACTGTTGCCACTGACACCTGCCACCAACCCGCTCCCTCCACCACCGCCTGCGTTATCTGCAACCATCCTAACTTGCCGTCCCCCAGCCCCACCCCCGCTGCTGCCATCAGCACGACTTCTGTGGTGTCCCCCTACTGCCGCCGAAGCACCATGCGGCGCCTCTGCACCAGACCCAGAAGGCCCCAGTCCTTCTGTTCCCAGGGATACTCTGCGCCCCTGGTTGAGGAGCCCCCGGCCTGCGGACGGGCCCCCTAGCATGTGCGTGACAACTGGGGCAGGCCCTGAGCCTGCAGCTGCCTTGTAGGGTGGCGACACTTGCTCTCGAAGCGCCTCCCTCTCCGCCTGTATGCGTCTCAGCCTCTCCTTGGCCTGATGAAGCTCCAAGTCTAACTGTCCGTCGTCACAGGCTTGGGTGGACGGCTGCAGCGCTCTGTGCCCCACACTGCGGCAGAAATGCAAGGGTCAGCTAAGGCTCAAACAGCAAGAGGGCGCTGCACAGGTGGGGGATACGCAGGCACTCGCTTGAAGCAGTCCAGCGGGCTTGCTCTTGGTGCGATCCTGCTACATGCCATGCCTCATGTTATGAGAAACAATTACTGCGGTTAGTACTTAGCCATCCAGAAGAGAAGACTCCCTTCTGTGTTCCCCCGCACCTCCTTGAGCTGCGCTGCTGCTGCTGCTCCAGCCATGCCACCTTCTCCTTGGCCCTTGCTGCAACATCCTGTGCGACGCAACACAGGCACAGACACGCTCAGGTCACGAATTTGTTCATGGGAGGCCGAGCAAGTGGGGCCTAGATAACTGAAAGTTTGTAAAAGCACAATTGAGCGCAGCATGCCTGCCATTCGTGTACAGATAGCTGCACAAGACCGGCGCTTCCAGCCTCAACCTTGCAGCTTCTGCACCGCTGCCTCCCCGCAACAGTTCACCATGTCCACCCACCTTGAGCAACGGTGTCTTGAGGCACTGCTCTGTGGAGGGCCTTGACTTTGGGGCTTTGCTCAGCAGTTGCTTTGCCATGTCCCGCAGTCCCGAGCTGAAGTGGTCCGGAATAGGCAGGTGTTCGCCACGCATCACCTTGAGCACCTGCAGGTCGGCGCCAGTTTTGAAAGCAGGGCAACACAAGCATGCTCACTTGCAGTGTTTCCTGCGGGTGCGGTGACATTAGACTGCAGTGCCTGCAGAGCTGAAGGCAGTCCATCAACATCTGAACTGTGGGCAGCTCCAGCTGAGCAGTGCAAATGTGTGGTGTGACAGCCTGGCCCACACGCAAGTGTGCAAGGCCCTGCCATTTTCACCCACCAGGCTGGTCAAGTCTGTGGCGTCAAACGCATGCTTCAGTGTCATCATCTCATACAAGCAGCAGCCCAGCGACCACATGTCACTCTTGAAGTCATACGGCTGACTGAAGCAGGCACAAGAGGGACAAGAGCAGCAAATACAAAATAAGCTCGGCCATGGAGTGCAGTGTTCATTTCCCAAGCAATAGAAGAGGCTTTGCCATGCTGTCATGTCACTGCGCCACGGTGCACACCTGGACATGACCTCAGGCGACATGTAATAGGGAGTGCCGATGATAGTTGAAGCCAGGTCAAGGCTGGATTCTAGGGAGCGGCTGATTCCAAAGTCTCCAAGCTTGATTGCACCCTGCACCGCAAATCATACAGGTCAACAGCGTAAGTGATGAAGATGACGCATGAATCATGCTGCAGGGTTTAGGGCGAGGGTGCCATGGTGCCTTTCAAAGGAACAAATGTAGGCCGCTCATGTGTGCCCACAGCTGTGTTGCATTTTCTTCTCAGCGCACCTCCTTGGTCATGAAGATATTGGCGGTCTTAAGGTCACGGTGCAGAATGTTTTTGCTGTGTACATACTGCAGCGCCAGCAGAATCTGCGCCCACGGCAAGTTAGAGCACAATACAATGTGTGAGCGTTCTCTAAAGCCATTAATTATCAGCGATGACCTGACAGGCAGTCACAACCACAGTCCAGTCAAGGCAGGCAAGCCCTGGGGTTGCAGGTCTGCACACCTTTGAGACATCCCACGCTTGCCCACCACTGCACACCTGTGCCAGCAGGTCTAATATCTGAGGCTCTGGCAGCGGCGCCTTGCGCCCCCGCAGCAGCTCGCACAGGTCCCCTCCATCGCAGTAATTGGTAACTATGCAAAGGTGTCCCTTGTACATGAAATGGTCCACATAGCTGAGGGTGGGTAACATGCACAAGAATGTGGGTGTAAGACAACTTGAGCAGGGTGGCAATGCAACGGTGAAGCGATTGGTGGCACACGCACTGTAGTGGCAGCAAGTTCCTGCACGTGTTCTACGCGAGCAGGCTTGCAACACCCTAAGCACCTCAACACCAGGGGGTGGTCCAGCTGCATGAGGACCGCTGCCTCCTTTTCAGCCTGCATGCGCTCCTTCTCGCCACCATCGTCGACCTTGACCTTCTTCAGCACGAACGTCTTGTTGGGGTCAGCCTTGAGCGTCACCAGGTACGCGCTGCCATATGTGCCGACGCCAATGCGCTTGAGAACCTTATATCTGTCCATAGACCGCTAGCGCGCACATGTGGGTTGCAACAGCAAGTTGCAACTGGACCATGTTGTGGGTGTGAACGGTGTGATCAAAATATATGATCATCGAAGTCGCAAACACTCACATCCATGACATACATGTATTTAAGATGCACATCGCGCATTGCATATTACAGCAAGTTTTATTCAAAGCGTGATGAAGCAGCCAAATGCGGTTGTTATTCTTAAGCCATGCATGATAACACTGAAGGTGACAGCACCTTGACCTCAGCAGCAGCTGCAGCCTGCCAATGTACTCTAGAATATCAAGAAATTCAAGGAAGTCCCTGAAAATGGTACTTTTCAAAAGAATGGGGATTCACAAAGGGTAATTTCTGAATGGCACTGTGACAGTGACCTCGACTTCAAAAGGAACTACGTCATGGGGGCGCTGATGGTGTCGCATGTCACATCACGGTGACAGCACAGAGAATCCGCCACAAAAGCTAATGAGCAGGGCATGAGCATGCATTTGGCGCCCTATGGATTGTAGTGCTACTGGTCAACGCAAGCCGTAAAAACACATACTACCTTGCAGCGCTATGGTAACATGCATTTGCCATTTTCATATCCAGCAACCACCTGCCGATAGGGCACCCTTTGTTGCTTCTTGTCGTAGGACCCGATCATTCCAACACGCTTTGCTCCAAACAATAACCCTGTTCAACAACTACAACAACTTGCTATGTTATATGCGCACTGTCGCTCTCACAGCAGCCGAACAAGCAGCCAGCGACTGATAAAGCAGTAAAACTCCCTCTCAAACAACCCTTGTCGCAAAGGATACTATCAATGGGCCATATGGTAGCAACCGCTGATGAGGCTCAGATCACAGGGGCCATGGCCAGCAGTCCAGGCACGCTGAGGCCCTGCTCTAACGCCGCATCTGCCAGTGTTTTGTGCAGTGCGACCCCCTTTACCAATGACATTGAATGGCCTGCGTTGGACCTCGTACTTACGGGGCTCGTCGGTGCGGTGCTCGCGACAGCATGGCCGTGCATGGCAAGGTACCCGAGGGAGCGCTGCGTGAGCACATGCTTAGCAGCAAGAACGGCATCGCAGCTTGGCGGTCGGCCCGCCGCTGCAGGTCCCTGTACTGATCTGCGTTGGAACATGGCGGAGCAACTGGCTCCAGCTGCTGCAGTGGGCGACAGCGGACCGCCGTCACCAAGCCCAGCAAGCTCGCTGCTGTTTGCCGCACTGTGATTCGCCTTGATCAGGCGCTGCCAGCGCTTGAGGCTGCCACCACGACTGGCAGGCTTGTGATCGTACCCCGCGGTCAGAGTGAGGGTTCGCAATGATGCAAACGTGGCCTCCATGACGTTGATGGGCGCGTCAGGTCGGAGTCGTCCACTGGGTGACATCTCTGCGCGTCACAAGGGAAGGTGCGAGGAAGGTGAGGCATCTGCAGGGGTACAGCTCAGCAGGTGTGAAGCATGATGTACCAGGATCATGCGGGGCAGGCGAAGGCATTGCGAACAACCTGCTGACCTGTGCCCTTCAAGCTGGTACTGGCCCTGCGGCTTCCGCGGTGGCATGGAGGTTCGATGTGCAGCAGCGTGCTGTCAGAAACCACGTTGGCGTCGACGCACAGCGAACAGGACCGGAGCGGCGCATGCACCTCGACACCGCTCATGTAGCTGATGCGGCTGACGCCGCCATCCCGCGCCGCCACATCAACACAGTTGTAGCTATCAGACTTGCTGGCGTGCACCATGGCTGTTGGGACGGCCTGACTGTTGCCTGACAGTTTGGCGCAACGTGTTGTGTGGCGTGCAGGAGAACTTGGGGACGCGTCCGTGCTGCAAGCAGGTGACAGGTGGACACCGTCGGCCTGTAGCAGTGACACAGAATTGAACCCCATTCCAGCCTTCCTGCCAAGCGAAGGGCCAGCATGTGCTGCCTGCAGCACTTTGGCAAGCGATGTTGGGCGAGCAATCGGTGATGGTGGCGGCTGGTGACTGGGGTGTTCCAGTGCGCCACCTTGAGTGGTCATGGAGAGCTTCTGGGTGGGCTCAACCTGTTTGCATGGCAAGGGATACGCAGGGTGTCAGGTGCGCAAGGCAGCCACAGGCAGCCATAACCCTAGCAGGCTGTTGCTGCAGGTATCTAAGTTGTGGTAAGCTGCGACGAGCGACACTGAGCTTCTGCGCACCATCACGCGAGGCTTGTGGTCTGATATTGCTGCCTGCAGAATCACGGTGAAGTCATGAGCAGGCCCGGACGGCGCAATTGAGCGCGATGATGGCGGCTTCGAGCTGCCCGGCGTGCTGCTTGCGCCGTCAGTGGCGCAGTCTGAAGGTGTCGAGGGTGCTGGCTGCGGCTGCGGCTGCAGCGGTGACTGTGGCGCAAGGCCAAAGCATCGCACCAGCATTTCCATGCCGGAGAAATTGGGTCAGTGGCCACCTGCAAATGCTGTCGCAAGGAATAGCGGCCCAAGCGCGCATTTTGGCAAGTTGTGTACAGATATTACGCACAACATTCGGGCATCACAATGGCGCACCCTTCCGACGAGCTGCCTATGCGCCGCTTGCTCGGCGGGCTCTACGCGCAGCATTTTCAACAGCTGAGGTTGTGCACGGCAGCGGCACATTCGGTATTAAGAGTCGAGAAGGCAGAAGATGTTATTCCCTACAAACTGTAGGCCACAGGGCTACAGGCGCTGATGAAGATTAAGCCCGTGCAAAGGATGCACATCAACACTGCCCAGTGGTGCCCGGTGCCCACAGCTGGCTGCACCGCGTTGAACTGAGCGCGAACCTGAGGGCAGCATGTGCCAGGACTCCGTGGCAGGGCGATTCACAGGGCGAAGCAGATGGCGGAGTCAATGACTCACCACTGAACACCCGTGGTGAGTGCTGCGGACAGGAGAACGGATGAATGCGACGTGCAACCAGCGTGGTTTGGCTTCAACTGAACTGCATGACACTACATGAAGACCTTGGCTGGCACAGGCAATGAAGGGCTGCCGTGGGAGGCAGCGAACACGAAACCATCAGCATGAGGGCCAAGTTGGCCCGGCCAACGCTGCCGGCCAAATGGTGGAGCTGGGTTTTCTTGTGCCATTTGTTACGGCTCGTGGGCTGCTACACGCTTATCAATTTACATGGTGGACTCAAATGCCGGCGCGTGGTGAACTTTCTCAGGAGGTGCTCAGAGCGTCACACAACCACATTCCATGCCCGATGCTTTGCACAAAACTGTGTACTCAAATGTTTCTGCATGCAAATCAGTGCTGCAAGCGCTGTGCAAAGTATGCTGTGGTGCGAGTGGCATTTGTTGTAAAAATCTATATTAATAAACTCGGTCCACACCCCGAAACAGAGATCGGTGGCCCAGGCACTCTTACCGTCGAGCGTATCCTGCAGGTGCCATGCAGGTCGGCATGATAGGATCTCGCTGCGTTCAGCGGCACAGCCAGCTGCAGCCGCCGTCCACTCGTGCGCATCCATTTTGCCTTCCTCTGCACCACTACCACGCGCTGCACACGCAGCCGGTTCTGTCCGCAGCGCAACGTGCAGTGCTTTGCAGGTGTAACTCTTCAGACGACGATGGGCCCTCTACCTCCCAAATACGGTTTGGGCCCACTCGCA
Source organism: Chlamydomonas urium (assembly GCA_039880955.1). Lineage (NCBI taxonomy): Eukaryota > Viridiplantae > Chlorophyta > Chlorophyceae > Chlamydomonadales > Chlamydomonadaceae > Chlamydomonas > Chlamydomonas urium. The sequence goes on along the minus strand of JAWZTI010000219.1, from coordinate 33,454 downwards.
GGCCTTGGCGGGCACCTCGCGTTCGCAAGCCAGAGGTGCGAAACCCTTGGTGCAGCCCGGGGACTTGCAACAAGGCGTTGGATGCACCCAACTGCTTGCTGGCTGAATGCGTGGCATAACATGGGCTGTGCAACTCCCAACACGGTGCACAGGCGCCCAGCTTGAAGCCCACAAGCACACTGTGCTGGGTGAGCAGGCAGCTGGTGGTGCTGCTGGACCCCAAGCGCCAACGGCTTATGTACATCTTGGCGCCCAGCGAGCAAGGGGACACGGCGGAGAAGCAGGTATGCATGGGTTCCTGGTGAAGCCTCAATCGTTACGCTTCCGCAAGAAACCGCATGCTCCTTGGCAGGACCCCTGTCAATCTGTGCCATCACCTTGCTCGCCTGCAGCTCACGGCGTTCATGCATGCGGCAGAGGCGACAGCGGTCTTCTTTGGCGAGCATGTGCCAGGCCAGTTCAAGCGGTTGGCAGACATCGCCTCTGGAACCTTTGGCGTATACACTCTCTGCATACCCATCCCACCAATCGTTGGCATGTCAGCGTTCCAGGATCCCGAGCATGACGCTAAGCTCCAGCTGCCAGGCACCAGCCGCGCCGGCTGGCTGCAGACACGCCTGAGGAGGGACGCCAGGCAGCAGAGCCTGGTGCAGGCAGGTGGTTACAGCCAGGTGCACGGGGATGTGGCACGAAGGGGCGTGCGAGGAGGGTCTATGATGAGCCAGCTGCGAGCGCTCATACGCAGCCGCGGCCGTGCGTGGCCTCACCGGCGGCGCGGGGCCTGCCCTGGAGGTCCCCACTCGCCCACCATCGACGGCTGGGACAACTTTGTCACGGCGTACCAGGAGGCGATGAAGGATGGCTTTGCGCTCTCTCCTGATGTGCTGCTGCTGAAGAACCAGCACCTGGAGGAGGGGTCAGGGGAGCCGGATGCGCTGGCGTTTAACTGCAGCATGCCGGTACGTGGAGTACGTCATGGCCGGCAGGGCATGGACGCGCTGGCAGGGTGGGAGTGGGACAGTGTGGGTGCGCTGATTCGTCGACGCCATGCTGCTGTGCTTCTATGTTGCGTCTGTTGTATCATGAGCATCTCAGCGGGTGGTTGGCCTCAACACCCACGCTTCCTGATGCCTGTACACAGCTAGTTATCTGAACAATTGCTCACTTTATGACCTTGTTGTCACAAACGACCCTGCAGCTTGGCTCTGACCCCGAGGACTACACCGCCTTCATCCGCACGCGGCATGAGACCAGCGCCACACAGCAGTACCTTGAGCAGTGCCTGAGAGCAGAGTCAGGGTATGTGCAGGACATGACGCAGCTGGAGCAGCAGTGGAGCGGTCAGGCGTCAGACCTGGACCAGGAATGGGGCGGAGCACAGCAGGGCAACACAACCACCGGTCGTGCAAAACAGGGCGCTGCAAATGGGTCAGCACTTGCGCCCAGGGCAGGGGCGGATGTGAGCAGTCAAGGCGTGACGGAGCAGGGGGCGGAGGAGCAGGCAGGTGTGCGCCGACAGCAGCGCCAAAGCGCCGACGGCGCACAAGATGATCAAGCCCTCAGCAGTGTTTCCTCAGAACAGCCTGTGACGACGGAAGCGGGGTGCAGCAGCAGTCACAGCAGCAGCAGCAGCAGCAGCAGCAGCAGCATGTTGGACTCTGGGAGCAGCATGGATGACGCTGACGCGGACGACAGTGCCGATGCTGGCAGCTTAGCATCCACCTCAGTCAGCAGGCGCGACATCAGACTGCTGGCTAAGCCTGTGCGGCGAGCAGAGGTGAGGCTTCCGTAGTCGGAAAGCCAGTGCATGCAGATGTAGGCTGCTGGCTGCTGGCTGGACGCACGCTTTTTAGTTGCTGCTTTCCGTTCAGTGGCAGTGGTTCTGTTCATAGTCGAAATTGACCATGTCATTTACTGCAAGTATTGGCTGTCTGTTTAGGCTGCTGGGTTATTTTGCTTATCTCTGCTTCGATTGCTCTGCTCCTGCCTGCCCAACAGGATGATAGGAGCTCCGGCCCGTCAGCATCAGGCTCAGCACCTGGCGCCGCCTCAGACCCGGCTCCTAGTGTCGTTCCCTCGACAAGGCAGAGTAGGAGAGCCAGCAACAAGGTTTGGGGGAGGCAAGTGGGGTTGGGACGCGATGAGCAGGAAGAAGCGGCTCAGCACCCATCGCCTGCGAGCCGGGACACGTCTGCCAGCAGCAGCAGCAGCAGCAGCAGCGGCAGTGTTTCAGGCAGCCAAGGCAATGGCCATGCAGGGCCGCCCAGCAACGGCAGCAGCAGCCGTGAGCTGAACCGCGACCTTGAGATTGCTGAGCTGCTGCTGGGCCGCAAGGCAACACTGAACGACGTTGCGCAGCTCAAAGCTGCATTCGCTCAGGCCCAGGCGGTGGAGGCTGCTGCTTCAGGCACCGACGCAGCAACCGGCCTGCCATCGCCTGCGCTGCTGCTAAAACAGTCGCTTGAGTCACTGATGGTGGGCAGCTCGAGGGCAGGGGCTCTTCTGGCGGGGGCGGGGGCGGAGGGCACAGCAGGTCGGGCTGGGTTGGCGGTTGTCAGCGGCGGCCGTGTCCTGCACAGCGACAAGAAGAAGCGCAGGAGGCTTGCTGTGCCTGCTGCTGTCCACCGCCTTCTGAGCAGCGCTGCCTTCTCATCACAGAGCAGCGCGAGCACAGAGGCAGCAGCAGCTAGCACCAGCAGCAGCACTATGAGCCAAGGGCAACTGCAAGCATCGGTGGGAGAATGCATGCAGCTGCTAAGGCCCAGCGCACGGCCCAGCCACCGCTACGTCATGGGCAGGGACATTGTGCTGGTTGTGTCCAGCGAACAGCTACTGCAGGAGCTAGCCAATGCCTGGGACATGCGCGAGCGGCGCTGCATGCTGCCAGGTGTTGTGTAATGCGCACACCACAGTTGCGCGGGTGTGTTGGCAGCAATGTGCAGGGTTGGTGCTGCCTGTCGTCTTGTATGTGTGTACAGCCATCACATGTTGCAGCTGCCAGCCTTTCTTGCAGCTGTTTTGCGAGCTGCATTGTAAACGAGGTCTGCACTTGTTGATTGGTGACTCGCCAATTTTCTTGCAGTGATGCGCCTAGTTGTCTCAGACCTCCTTCAGCTTATACCGGCAGTGCCAGTCTGACGCGCAGTTGATTCAGCGGGGAATAGACAGGGTGACACGCTGACGGATTTCAGGTATCTCCGGGCCCATTGTCTGGCAAGGACAGCGCCAGTGCTCAGATTGCCAGCCACATCAAGAGGCTTCACATCGCAAACTGTGCCGCATGTTTACATGCGATCACCTGCATGGCATCGCATGGAATACAGCGCAGGCACAACCCACGCCCTGCTTTACCGCTGCAGCAGCATTGCTGCAACACTGCGTCCACCGATAAATGCTATGCATGAAAATATCCGGGAGTTGTGACAAGCCAGATGCCCGGCTTCAGGAGTCATGTGAGCAGCGTACAGATTCATGCGTGAAGTCAAAGCACGTGCACATGCAGAATGCACCTGCTAGGTGTTGAATCGGCCGAGTGCGCCTTGTGCAGGATCACCTCCCTTTGACAACGCACATGCAGAGGCAGTGTGCAACTCCCTGCGGGCATGCTTAGAAGGTGTAGGTGTTCTCAAAGATAGCGCTGAAGGTGGGCTTGGCGAACTTGAGGCTCTTGCCGACGGTAGTGGTGGCGGTGACCTTAATGGGCTTGTGGACGTACTCTAGGGTGGTGCCCTCGCTCTTGATGTCGTATGACAGCTTCACGGTGTCGCCCTTCTTGCCAACCTTCTTGGTCACGGCCACAGCTGGGGCGCTCTGAGGGCGCGAGTGGCAGACACGCAGGGGCGGGGGAGGATTTAAAAACTGAACTGGCGTTACCAAAATACGCCAAGTGTGGGAGGAGTAACTTTGCCCGTTGCACTATGTTCGGTTCCCCCCCGGCCCTTCCGACCTTTCTCCTGCAAACCCCACCCAACAACCCGGTGCACGCACCTTGGGGAAGTTGTAAGAGGGCTCGACGATGAACGTGCCCTTGTTGATGGTGTACTTGGCAGTCAGCAGCTGCAGTGCAAAGAATGCAGGCAGCAAAGCGCAAATGGATAAGTATCAGCCAAGCTACACACAAGCACCCGCAAGGCCGGTCCTGTGCCACTGCTCACCTTCTGTTGGTTGAAGGTGACGTTGGCCTTCTGCTTGGAGTTGAGGGACACGGTGGCCTCACCAGCAACCAGGTTGTCCTTGTTGGTGTACCAGCCCTTGACCTGGGTCACCTTGTTGGCGACCTTGCCGTCCCATGTGGCACCAACCTGGTACTTCTTGGGGCCCAGCTCATACTTGGTGTTGGCAGTAACGTTGCTGGTAACCTTGTAGTCCAGCTGACCAACCACATCCTGCGCATGCCACAGGGTTCGAGGTGATGTGAGGAAAGGTTAGATGTAGCCGCGCCCGCTGCATGGCTACGCCGCGTTCCAGGCGCGTGACGGAGCTGTGTAAAAGGAACGACGTGGCTGCGCCAGGTGGCGCTTGCGTGGGTCGCCCGCCACTCTGTCACCTCCAGCGCACAGCGCACCTTGAACTTCTTCACGTCGCCGATGGGCGTGAACGTGTTGTTGCTGACCTGCAGGGAGGCGTTCGCCTTGCCCTTGCGCAGGCGGAAGGTGGTGACCAGGCCGCCCAGCACATTCTTGCCAAAGGAGAAGCCGGGGCCCACCTCCCTGCGCAACCAAGAAGCAGATCGGCCGTTCAGGGCAAGGACAGCTGCAGATTGGGCTTCTGGTGGGGGAATTGAGCAAGGTCGCCGCCGCCACGTACTCACCTGACCGTCAGGGTTGCCTTGGGCGTGACTTCCTTGGGCATGGTTGCGGATTGAGTACCTGACAAACTGGCTGGGCTTGGGAATTGACGTTTGTGTGGGGTCGCAACTTTGGCCAGTCCCACACCTGTGTCCGAATGTGCCAAGTGTTGCAGGGTGCCAGAACGCGGGGAGACACGCGCGATGCATCGGCTTATCAATAGCCTGGCCTGCAGGCATCATGCGCAGTCCGCTGCGGGAGCTCGGACAGTGCTGGTGTCGTGGCACCGCGCCAGCTCCACGCAGCAGCCCCATCAGCAGCAAGCGCAACAGCAACAGCAGCACCATGAGGACGACGATGACGATCGCTTTCCATCGGAACCGGGTACATCAGCAGGCGCACAGCAACAGCAACAGCAAACGCCAGGTTTTTTCTTCATTGCAGGCTATGGTGCTGCCAGCGGTGAGCTCACACGCAGGGGCAAGGTGGTGCACATGAAAAAACCCAGCCGCAAACACACATTTTTTCCTCCAGGACCCGGCTTGTGCCATGTCTGTTGGCAATGCTTTTGTTGTGTGCAGCATTTCTGGCGCTAGGGGTCGCGGGGCTGGGCATGACCGGCATGTTCTGGGTTGGCAACTTCCTCACGCAAGTGCTCAAGGCCGTGAAGACCAAAGACGGTGCGCTGTAGCCAGCTTGGCTGTGATGATGGTCTAACAGCGATCAAGCAGTGCTTCAGCAAACGGGGAAGCTCAGATTGGCGCATCACATCAAGAAGCCGCCAGCTCAGCATATCACATCAAGAGGTTGGCTGTGGAGGGCGATTGAAGCTCTACACATGATTTGCTGATGGTTGCAGGTTCAAAAGACAATTCATCCTCCCAGGCCCGCAAGCTGCCGTCATCAATAGAGCTGGCCGAACTTCTCTGCCAGCGAAGGGTAAGGCATGGAATGTGCATGCCGCTTTGTGTGTGCCTGTGCTGCGTGGCGTCTTGATGCTTGACAGCAAGGAGGGGCAGAGAAAGTGAGAGGTAGATGCTTCCTCGCTGCCAGAGACCCTCTTCAGCCCTGTTTTGGTGCGTGTTGCTTGCCAGGGAGAGCTCGAGCAGGAGCTACACGCATTGCGCACACAGCGGCCTGCGTCTGAAGCTGCAAAGGAGCGCACGTCACAGATAAACGCTGAGCTGAACTTGCTCAAGTCGGCAGCAGGGTGGCAAGCACGAGGAGCTTGGTGGCCTTGGACATTGCGTAGGTCAGCAGCACCAACCCCGACCCAAGCAGCAACGCAACAGTAGCAGCATTGCATGTACACCCAATGCAGGTTGGGTTTGCATCCGCTCACCATTCTTAAACTTCCTTATGCTGGGGTTTGGCAGGCAAGTATGCGAATCAGAGAAATTGCGCCGAACGGAACCGGCGCAAATGGTGTGGGCCTGAGGCCTGGCAAGCACATGCAGCAGCAAGCACAACGAAGGCCTGAGTGACGAGTTCCGCTGCTACGCTTGGCGTTGGTTTGCGGCATGACACTGACTCTGCTTCATGCTGATCAGGCCTTGGCCTTTCTTGCGACCCTGCTCTTAGACAGACGGTTGTTTCATTCCCTTTATCCCCGCCCTGATTTCTCCTGGTCATTTTGCAGATTGCATTTTTTTAAACTTAGGGAGCTGCCTTTGCCTTGGAGTACTTGGAGAGTCCCTTTAGTAGCCTAGGCCCGCTCAGGGAACTGAAGTCCGCAAACCTGCAGATTTATGGGCCGCGCGCAAGTCCCCCCAGCTCCTTGGAGGCCTGTGGTACCTGTGGCACTGGCACAGCGTCGCAGGACACAGATCCCATGCACGATGGAGAACGTTGCATGGCTGATATTTGGCTATCTGGGAATGTCGGCCGTTCAGACGGTTGCAGGCTACCACAGCAAGGTGGAGGACATGAGGGAGAAGAACAGGGCGGCTGCGCTGGCTTCCAATGACCTTCGCAATGACATGGAGCTGCTGAAGAGCGAGGCTGCGCAGGCGACCAAGGACCTATGCAAGGACATGCAGCTGCTGGAGGACAACTTGACGTCCTCGATGAGTGTGCTGGAAAGCGACATGAAGGTAGTGCTGGAAAGCACTATGACGTCGTCATTGAAGCTGCTGGAAGGGGACCCCAAGGCGTGCATTCAGCGCTTGGACCACAAGGTGCAGCTGCTTGTTGACAAACAGGCTGACAGGCTGACGCAGCTGACGCAGCAGCAGCCAGCGCCACCGAGAAGTCTGACCCAATCCTACTGAAGCAGTGCTGCAGCAACAAAGTGCCTGCGCCTTGTTGGGTTTGTATGCACCCACTGATTCACTTGCGTGACGCTTGTTATTTGACCATTTATTGTGGCCGCTGAAGTTGTTAGGATTCCCTGTGTGTCCCGGCCAGCCCCAGCAGCTTGCAGCGGAGCCTCAGGCTCAGCCACAGCCTCAAGTGCACCAGCACAGACGTCCCAAGCGAACCCATATGCTGCAGCTGCACATGCCTGGAGCGGAGCAGCAGCAGCGGTGTGCCGCATGTGCCGGTGTGATATAGTACCAGTTGGTCGCAGTCGCGGTTGGGACTTGTCCATGCAAGCCACCCAACTCATTTGTATGCTGAGTGCTTTCCTGCATGGCTGCAAGCAAACCCTGCTTGTGCCGCATGGCAGCAGCGGCAGCAGCAACAACCACAGCAGCCACAGGCACAGCCTGGACCCCGCGGCTCCTGAGCGCTCAACCGCAGTATGCAGCTCAGCTTCAGTACGCTGCTGCTGCCCCTTCAGATGCATAGCCTCAAACTCAGTAGCAGGCTCAGGCACCACAGCAGGCGCAGCCACAGCAGCAGCAGCCTGCCTTGCTGCCGCAGACACGGGTAGGTTAGCTATGAAACACAGCTTTATGGCACTCTGCTTATGACTGACATGGGAGCACTTCAGCGCTTCAACAACATGCACCCTTTGGTTATTCGGCGCTGTAACCCTTCCATGCTCATGCTCCGCCGTGTCCCTTTGTGGCTGTTGCCTCCTCAGACGTGGACGGGCATGGTCACACAGCTGATCCCTCCCAATTACGGCATCGTGGACGGCACTGCTTTCTATGTCAACGCAGTGGTGCAGGGACGGCTGCCGTAAGCGGGCGCACAGAGCACGACACTGTGCTCAGAGTTGTGTCAGCCAAGACAGAGTGCAGGCGTTGCAAGACCCCCTGTTTGCCGTTGCGCTGTGGTTGTGGGTTGGGTGGTTGCCCTGGTCTTGTGATCTGACAAGTCTTGTGCGTCTGGCGCAGGTCGGGGAGCGCGTGAGCTGTGATGGCATCCCCAACACCGAAGGTGGTCAGTGAGTCAGCGAATCAGCTGCATGCAGGTGCAGAGCAGTGGGTGGTTCTCGGAGGCCATAGCTGGCGCCATGCTTCTGCTGTGCCTGGCGACGTTAGCCAACCATGCACAAGGCTCACAACACTTATGCATTCTTTTTGCCGCGGGCTTCTCGAGGATGTGGTGCTGCATCTCCATGCTGCACAGTGTGATAGGACACTGTGCATATCCGCTTTCTCATGCTGTCTGCTGCTCTGTCCCTCCCTCCACCGCACAGTCTCTTAACAACATCATGTCGGCAGTGCAGACGGCGGCTGTGGCATCCGGCGCTGCTGGCGTACCCAATGCCGTGTGGGTGTGCATGCATGCCATGGTTCAGTTTTACGGTGCTTGCGCTTTGAACGTTGTGCTGGGATCATAAACCACGCTCTAAGCTTGGGAACCAGAGATACCTTTTCCAAAGTTGAACTCCAGGAAAAAGCACACATGGTGTGGACCTTCGGGCATGAGATGGACATTTCCCCCAGCGCGAGCGCTTGAAGTAGCAGCCACAGCAATCGCCGCATGAGCTACCAGCCCAACGCTTGGGCTGCTGCTGCTGCAGCGGCCGCAGCAGGGCAGTACCCCGGCCAGCAGGCGCAGCAGCAGCCCCAGCAGCTTGCAGCGTGGCCTCAGCCTCAGCCACAGCCTCAAATGCAGCCCACTGCCTATGCGCAGCAGACCCAGGCGAACCCGTATGCTGCCGCTCCACAGGCTTATTATGCCCAACCCCAGCCTGGAGCGGAGCAGCAGCAGCAGGCCGCAGCGGTGAGTCGCATGCGCCTCTGGAGTAACGGATCACTCTAGTGTCTTGCCGGTCGCGCGTGATCACGGGCTAGGACCATGCAAGCCACCCAGCTCATTCGTGACTGGACCAAATGCTGAGTGCTTTCCTGCATGGCTGCATAGCTGCAGGCAAACCCTGCTTATGCGGCATGGCAGCAGCAGCAGCAACAGCAGCAACAGCAGCAGCAGCAGCAGCAGCAACCACAGCTGCCACAGGCACAGCCTGCCTATCAGCCCCAGGCACAGGCCCCTCAAGCCTGGCACCCCGCTGCACAGGCTCCTGCTCAGCCTGTGAGCGCACAGCCGCAGTACGCAGCTAAGCCTCAATACGCTGCTGCTGCCCCTTCCACTGTTCCCTATGCGCAAGTGCAGCCTCAGTACGCTGCACAGCCTCAACCTCAGCAGCAGGCTCAGGCGCCACAGCAGGTGCAGCCACAGCAGCAGCAGCAGCCTGCCGCGCTGCCGCAGACACGGGTATGTTGCCGTCTTTCACAACTTCATGGCTCTTCTTAAGACTGGTATCGCTTAAAGCACTTCAGCGCTCCAACGACATTCAGCCTTTGGTTATGCGGCACTATGCCATGCCATACCTCCGCCGTGCTCATGCTTCGCGTCCCTTTGTGGCTGTTGCCTCCTCAGACGTGGACGGGCATGGTCACACAGCTGATCCCTCCCAATTACGGCATCGTGGACGGCACTGCTTTCTATGTCAACGCAGTGGTGCAGGGGCGGCTGCCGCAGGTGGGGGCACAGAGCACGACACTGTGCTTAGTGTTGTGTCAGCCAAGACAGAGTGCAGGCGTTGCAAGACCCCCTGTTTGCCGTTGCGCTGTGGTTGTGGGTTGGGTGGTTGCCCTGGTCTTGTGATCTGACAAGTCTTGTGCGTCTGGCGCAGGTCGGGGAGCGCGTGAGCTGTGATGGCATCCCCAACACCGATGGTGGTCAGTACCAGTGGCGCTGCACAAAGGTCGAGGTGGAGGTGGCGGCTGCACCGGTGAGTCAGCGGCATGCAGGTGCAGCAGCAGTGGGTGGTACGCGAGCTCACGGCTGGCGCCGAGCTGCTGCTGTGCCTGGCGACGCAAACAAGGCCCACACTGCTTTTGCAGTTTAGTCGTCACGGGCTGCATGAGGATGTGGCGCTGCATCTCCATGCTGCACAGTGTGATCGGACACCGCGCATCTCCATTCGTTGATGCCGCTCATTCGCGTCTGCTGATCTGTCCCTCCTCCTGCCGCACAGTCTCTCAACACCATGATCTCAGCAGTGCAGATGGCGGCTGTGGCGTCCGGCATCGCAGGCGTTGGCGTGCAGGTGCGTGCCTTGGGGGTCGAACAGTACACCCAAGCTGCCAATCAGATGCACAAGTATTGTAAAGCTGTTATGGCCATGTGAGCAATCAGTTGTGCTGGAGCAATCAGGCCGCATTGCCTGCATTGCTTCATTCTGCAAAGGCACACGCGGGATAGACATCTTGCCTCTCACATAACCTGGTTGGTTGCTTAACCTGCTGTGCCTGTGTTGCAAGCAGCAGCCCAAGCCGGCTCAGCAGCCGCAGCGCCCTTCTGCAGCCGCTGGCACAGGAGCAGCCGCAGCAGGGGGTGCGGCAGCCCAGCGCGGCTCCACCCGCTTCGATGAGGAGGGCAAGCCCAAGAAGTACAACTCGGCACCGCCGCCCACACTGCAGTACACCACTGACGTGGCGCTGGCGCTGGCTGCCAATGCGGTTGAGGACACGAGCGGCAAGGGGCCGTCAGCGGCAGTGGTGATTCAGCCTGCTTCGCCCACGCGCGCTGAGAAGGCCAAGGCTGTGTTCAGCAAGCCCATCAACCTGACCGAGGAGGACAAGAAGCGCAGCGAGGTGAGTAACGGAGGATGACCACTTGGTTGCGAGGCAGTGCAAGCAGCTACAAGTAATAAAGGACTCACTGAGGGGCTGAGGGCTACTTGTGCAGCTGTGGGGGTGCGTTTGCCTGCTGTATTCCTGGCATATTACGTATGTGGCCACTTGAGTGCAGAGGGTGATGGTCCCACTGGCATGTATTGTGGCACGTCTGTTCATGCATTTCAGAGTCGCATCACACGCCCCCTGCTGGCTGACTTTCATGCTGCTGTAACTCCCGCTGACATCTGCCCCCTGCAGGAAGCTGTCAAGCAGCTGGCTCCCTTTGGTGACCCCAGCGGCATCGGTGCAAAGCTGCTGTCGAAGATGGGCTTTGGCGCCAGTGGAGGCGGCGGCCTGGGGGCCAATGAGCAGGTGAGTCAGCCCCTTGAGTGACAAGTTCTTGGGTTCACGCCCAAGGCTGGCAGCAACCCAGTTCTGATTCTCACGCCGCATCCCCCTGTTGATCACCATTGCCTGCCTGCCTGGCATCCTTGCTCCGTTGACTTCAACAACCTCCACCTTGCATCGCTTGCCCCCTGCACTGTACCCAGGGCATCATTGCGCCTGTAGACCCCAAGGGGACGCAGTTCCAGCGTGGGCTGGGGTTCTCCATCCCCGAGCCCCCACCCCGCCAACCCCCACCACACCGGCACAGCTGGCGCGCGGTGCGGCGGCAGCGCTCCCGCACCCGCTCCCGCTCCCCCAGCCGCTCCCGCTCCCGCTCTAGGGACAGGGGTGGGGACAAGGACCGCAGCCGCTCGCGTTCCCGCTCCGGCACACGCTCCCGCTCCCGCTCCCGCTCCCACTCCAGGTCTCGCTCGCGCTCCTCCAGCCGCGGCCCCTCGGCGCGCTACTCGGTGCGACCGCCCAAGGCGCAGACGTTTGAGCGCGTGCGCGGCCTGGCGAGTGTGGGCAAGCGGTACAAGGACATGTACATGCCCAGGTGCGCACAGAACAAGCTGAGCGGGTGCGCTTTGAACTTTGAAGGGTTGGAGGGCGATCGCAAGGTGTTGAGCAGTGCAACCTGCAGTTGTTCGTAAAACAGGTGGAAGCACATGTGTGCCGCGCTGCGACAGCCGCAACACAAAGCGCTTCATATCTGTGCAATACATGACTCCTGTGTACCTGCCTGACCTATCCCCCCGCTGCTGCCCTGCCTGCCCACAGCGACTTCTGCTGTGTGGATGCGAGCTGGATGGACAGCGTGCCCGACCACCAGCCGCTGCCCCTGTCACACGCGGTGGCCTTCAACATCCGCGCTGGGGACAAGGACAAGGTTGCAGCGGAGGACAAGGCGGGCAAGGCCGTCAGCGAGGGGGGGCCCAACGCCAACCCGGCAGAGGACAAGTCGGCTGCCGGGGCAACCGGGGCGGAGGGCGCTGCTGCTGCTGCTGCTGCTGCTGCGCTGAGCGCTGCTGAGGTGGCGAGCGGCAAGCGCTGGAGCGCCAAGGTGCTGCTGCTGTCGGGCGTGCCTGAGGCGGGGCTGCACACGCAGGACTTCAAGCTGTTCCAGGTGAGGGGCTGGGAGGACGGCAGGGCAGGTTGGTTGTGGGAGGGATAGTGAGTGATTTGTTGCGCAAAGAGGAGCAGCTGACAACAAGGTAGTGAGGGGCTGGAGCTTTGTTGGTTGATAATGGCTCTGTTTATTGTCCGTAACACACACGTCTTGTTTCCTTTCCCTTGCATCAAGTTCCTCCTTCACCCCTGGCACCTTGGCGACCCCCCTGGACCTGCCTCACCGCCCCCGTCTTCCCTGTCCCCCCTCCCCCGCCTGCAGCACCCTACACGCAAGCTGCAGTTCCTGCTCGCCTCCAAGGGCCGCTCTGATGTGCAGGCCGTTGGGGGCAACTGGGAGCCCGTGGACGGGGCCCACCCTGAGCGTGACCCTCAGGCCCTGGTTAGGACAGCTGTGCGTACCTTCAAGGAGGCGACCGGACTGGATATCAGCGACTGCTCACAGGTGCGGGGATGGGGAGTGGAGTGCATGGGTCATGTTGCAGAGATGGGGAGGAAATGGGTACATAGGTAGAATGAGACAGCAAGGGAAAGGGTGACAAGCATGTTCTGGAAACGCTGTGCACTCCTGCACAGAAGGGCACCATACATCAGCTGCTGGTCTTAACAGCAGCAGCTTGTTCCAGCCGATCCTCACAACTCGCTGTGCACCCGACCACCCCGCCTCCTGCCTTCTACAGTGGCGCTTTGCTGAGATCATGTACCGCCGCGCCCCCTCCTCATCCCGCTCCTCCTCCACACCGTCCACACCTGACGCTGACGTGGAGCGTGTGGTGCTCTTTGTCGTCGACCCGTGGGCTGTTGCTGCGCCCAACCCCGCTTCGGTGTCAGCACTCTCGGCAGCGCAGCAGGCGGCTGCAGGTGCGAGGGGGACAAGGGCATAGCTGCTGGCATGTCATCATAAAGCGTCACAGCACGTTCCTGTACAGAGTCTTGTGCAGATTGATGCTCTTGCTGTCCTTGTTGACCACCTTGACACCTTCCTGTGCCTCACCCTGGTTGCTCACTGTGCCTGTGTTCGGGGGCTGACTCTCAAGCCCATGCCTACCCCTGATGCTTCATGTACCATCCTGAGCAGGCGAGGCTGCAGCCAAGGCTGCCCTGGAGGCTGCAGAGGCAGGCCTGAAGACTGCGGAGGCTGCGGTGGTGGCAGCCCCAGCACCTCCCTCTGTGGGCTCAGCGGCAAAGGTGGCATCAGAGGATGGGCTGACGCTTAACCCCGGCACCCTCACCGTGGCGCAGCTGCAGGTCAGGCTCTGGCTGTTTAAGGGTGGCTGTCATGGAGGGGCGTGCGCAGGGTGCCTTGTGTGCATGACACAAACTGCTGCTGTGCATGCTCTTGTATTGCCACTGTTGGTCTGCTGAGTCACAGGTGGTTTCCCAAGTCCGGATTGTGGCAGTGAGCTTTATGGTGCAGGCTGTTGCTCTCTGCTCACCTGCTGTCCTGTGACCTGTCCCGCTGTGTTCAGGCTGAGCTGCAGAAGCGCAACCTGGACACCAAGTGGGACCCACTGCGAGGTGGCAAGAAGGTGCTGGAGGAGAGGCTGCAGGTGTGAGGAGGAAGCGGGGAAAGGGTGATGGGTTTAGCGCGATAATAGCGTGACTGGGTGAGCAGGACATGCTACGAGAGCAGCTGCAGGAACAGGGGCATAAGGGATAAGCCTGCGCCTCTCAGATAGCAATCCATGCACACAAAGATGCAAATACTGCGAATACATAAGAATGATTGTGTTTGGGATTGGACTTTGAGGGTAGGGGTGGGCGAAGAGGTGGGTTGCTTTGCTTGCTTTGCAAGCTGCCGCCGCCACGTTATCCCCCCTTCTTCGCCTCATTCCCTTCATAGGAGCACCTGAACAGCATCGCCACGGAGAAGGCACAGCAGGACCAGGGCGCAGCTGCCCGCCAGGAGGCACAGTCAGCACTGGACAGGGCCAAGGAAGCGGCGGCTAAGGCTAAGGCGGGCTACGAGGCTGCCAGGGCCGCTGTCAAGGAGGCTGCTCGGGCCCTGAGAGACCCGCCGCTGCCGGTGAGTGCAGCCGGGGGCGCTTGTGTGCACTGCCTTGGGGCAGCGGCAACGGTGGGGGGTGACGCTTGGTCGCACGAATGGCTGCTTGAATCAGACGAGCCTTGTGCATGTAACGGTGAGAACGTGTTTCCTCCTCACCTGCCTGGCGGATGGTGTGCGTCACATGTACCTTTTGGTCATGGGCTGTGCCATTGCTGGGCATGTGCTCCTGCCAACATTCATGCCTTGCCTCCGTCCTGGACGTCTCCTGCCAGCGCTCACACCTTGCTTACTCCCGGGACTCACCTGTACAGGATGCTGTTGAGCTGACCCCCGGCCCCAGCCTGGTCAAGGCGAAGCTGGCCCTCACGCCCCACAGCCTGGACCGTCTGCTGTCATACCACGACGACAACACCAAAGAAGCTGCGTTTGAGGTGGCGCTGTTTGCAGAGATGTTCCTGGAGATGCTACAGGTGTGGTGGGGCTGGGGGGAAGTAAACCAGGGGCATGCGAGGGGGATGGAGCAGCTGCATGCAAGGGGGG
>JAWZTI010000219.1:5582-18516 GCA_039880955.1 Chlamydomonas urium | reverse complement strand
CCCCCGGCCTTGGTTTTGTTGCAGACGCGGTTTGGGCGCGCGCTCCTGGCCGCACTGCCTGCGGTTGTCGCCAAGAGTAAGCGGAGCGACAAGGGCCGCAGCAGCAAGGAGTCGAGCAGCAAGAGCAAGGCCTCAGCCAGCAGCAAGGACAGGGACAAGGACAGGGACAAGGACAGGGAGGGCAAGGCAAAGGACAGTAAGGATGTGAAGAAAGAGGGGGCGGAGGTGAAGCCCAAAGCCCCCGCCAAGCCGGCAAGCACGACCCCGTCCAAGCCGCCTGCTGCTGCTGCGCCGGCTGCCAAGCTAAAGCCAGAGGGGGGGGACGC
This sequence comes from Chlamydomonas urium, assembly GCA_039880955.1. Taxonomy (NCBI): domain Eukaryota; kingdom Viridiplantae; phylum Chlorophyta; class Chlorophyceae; order Chlamydomonadales; family Chlamydomonadaceae; genus Chlamydomonas; species Chlamydomonas urium. Next base: position 18,190 of record JAWZTI010000219.1, on the reverse strand, counting down.
GGCAGAGGGCAAGGGCGGCGCGGAGGGCGTAGCTACTGCACCTGCTGTCAAGGCGGAGGGGGATGAGGCACCTACAGGCGCACCCGAGGCGGGTGTGAAGGCGGAGGAGGGCGAGGGCGGTGAGGGCGCGACGGCGATGGATGCGGAGGGCGGTGGCGCTGACGGCGAGCGGGAGGGCGAGGGTGCAGGGGCGGAGGGTGATGGCGGCGCGGGGGCCAGGGCGGAGCAGGGGCAGGAGGAGGGCGACAAGGAGGGCGAGGGCCAAGGGGCTGAAGCTATGGACACCGTGGAGGCGGGGGCAGGCGGTGAGGAGGAGGCGTGGCAGGACAGGGCCGGCACAGTGCCGCCCACGCCCACCCCTGCTGCCGAAGGCGCGGTGGCCTCTCCTAAAGGCAGCGCTGCCGCTGCTGGTGCGCCTGCTGTTGGGAAAGAGGCCGAGGCGGGGGCGGGGGCGAAGCGGGCGGCGGGCGCTACATTGCAGGCCGCTCCCCCGGCTAAGAAGGGACGAGCTGAATGTGACGCAGCGGCTGCAGGTAAGGCGGCCAGGGATGCGAGTCTGCGGTGCATGTGTTTGTGACGGCGTTGGGCTTGGGAGGGTGTGGGCTCCGGTGCCTCTTACTGCAAGCTGCCCAACAGCTGGGCATCCAGTGCCTTACAGCAGGTGCTATGATTCCAGCACAACCCCTGCATCAGCCCTGTCGGCCATGCTTGTTTTACCCCTGTCCTCTGCCATCCTCACTCCTTACCTGCACCCTGTTGTTTTGCGTCAGCTTGACCCTCAGGGGCTGCTGCCTCGGCGACCGCTCAGCCCTGTACTCAACCACACTCACCCCCCACCTGCAACCCATGTCCTCTACCACCACCACCTTCAGGGGCCGCTGCCTCAGCGACTGTTCAGCGCCGTGGCGACCCGCTGTCACTGGCGTGCCGCTTCTTCGACTCCCACTGCGTCGGTTACATCGAGCAGGAGGATCTGGAGGAGTTGTTCTACATGGTGGCGCCCTACGCATCAAGTGAGAGTGGCGATACACACTTGGGGGGCGGGGTAGGGGGGCCGGGTGTGCGCGCCTGCGTGCTGTTAAGAGTGGCAGCAGCCCGTAGGCAACAGAGAGCGGCGGAAAAGGGATTGTGTGTGTGTTCCCCGCCCTTGCCACCAGCGCCTGCGACGTCGTGAGGGCCGCCTGCATTTAGTTATGCGCAGTGCGTCTTGTTGCAGGTCACAGGACACTCAGCACAGCACAGCAGCAGGTGCCACCCGTCGGCAGTGGACTGTGCTACTGCTTACCACCTTGCTGCTCTCCTGACCGTGCCTTTGCCCCCCTCCCCTCCCCTGCCGTGCCGTGCCGCTTCCCCCTCCCCCTGCCGCCTCCCGACATCGCCTGCGCCCGCGCCATCACCGTCCGCTGCGCCCCTGTCCCCTGCCTCGCTCCCTCCCCCCCTTTCGGTCGCTCCCTCCTCCTGTCCTGGTTTGTCGGGGCTCAGAGCGACAGGTGCAGGCACTGGTGGACGCTGCTGTCGACAGGAAGGGGCGCTTCAGGTGATCACACACTAACCCATAATGCTTGCACCCCACACATTTGTGAACACCTACATCGCCAAGGGCTGCATGACCCTGCGGCACATGGTGTAGAGCTGGCTGGGCCACCAACCACCTGTCAAGTGCTGATGCAGGGCACTTGTGCAGGGCGCTGCCGATGCTCGTGCTGTGTCGGGGTGCGGCAAGGGCCTCAGTTCCACCCACCCACCCGCAGGCCCCCCCGGCAAGCTCCACCACCATGCTCACTGCACATGCCCCTGCACTCAACGCCATGCACATTCCATGCAGCCTGCCCCTCCTGTGAGCAGCCATGACCCATCTCGCTGTTCTGTTTAGGCTTGCAGTCATCACACTCCTATGCAGTCATCTCACATGTCTGCCTGCTGCATTCCCCTGGCCCTCGCACCCTGCCCCTGCCCCGCTTGTTCTGCGCCCGTCCCTCGTCCAACAGCTACACTGAGCATGGCAGCATGAGGTGCCCTCTGCCCATGGCCCCAACGATTGCCGCAACAGCTGGAAAGGGAGATGCAGCTCTGCAGCGCCAGATGGTGGGTGTGCAGGCAGGCACCCCAGCAGGCGTGTCCGCTGACCCTTTCAGTCAACCTGCAAGGCTTGTGTGCACGGTGGATGCTGCTTGTTGTGAGATGGAATGCTGCTTGCTGTCCCACCCCCCACTTGCCTTTCCTCCTTGCCCCTGGACCCGAACATGCAACCATGTAGGAATCTGTGGAGCAGGCGAGGCGTGAGGCTCAGGCCCAGGCCAGGCGCTGCGCATCGCAAGCTACTGAAGCCGAGACCACTGCGCGCAAGGCTCAAGCTGCCCTGACGGACAGCAAGGCACTGGAGGCAGTGCTGAAGGACCAGATCACTGCACTACAGGGGGACCTGGCGGCTGCCAAGCAGCAGGTGGCGACGGCGGCGGCGGCGGCTGCCAGCAAGGACGCGGCCGTGAAGGCGCAGCAGCAGGCGGTGGTGTCGGGGGTGGCGGCGACGGATGGCAGCGAGGCGGCCGCTGCGCTTTTGGCGGCTCGGGACGCGGCGCTGGCGTGCGCTGCCAAGTGAGTGTTGCACGCCTGGGGGGAGGCGGGGGTGAGGATGTTGCGAGGGGGATAATGCTGACATGCGCTGCGACGTTGCGGGGTATGAACCGTGGCTTGGCACTTACCCTGACAGCCATCCGGATTTGTGGGGTTTATCTCCATGCAGGGTACATGGCCCGAGGTCATCGTCTGCCAACGCTTCGGAACGCCCTCATGTCTTGCGTTGCCGCTATTTTTGCTGTGCAGGGCGCTGAAGGAGGTTCAGGAGGCGCAGGCGCGCCTGGCGGCAGCTGCTGACCAGCTTCAGGGCATTTCGTGAATCAGCCAGCTGGTTTCAAGCAGCTGTGTTCGAGCGAGTTTGTACTGTGTCAGCCAGGATTGTAGACTAGACTAAATTAGGCTGAGCGGACAGGTGTCATTTATACCAAAACATGGCAGCGCACAATGTTGCTCATCACTGTAAGATTTGAAGTTTGCTATGCTGATGTCTAATGCTGCTGTTTCTTTCAGTGGCGCTGTTCAGCAGCAGGTCTAGGCCTTGGAAAATTTGTGCTGATGCACCAGATTTATGTGTGTGGCTGGCCGACCCTGCCCTGCGCAGCACTTCCTGCCTGCTGCTCAGCTCTAGGGCCTCGCCAACGGATGACGGGGGCTGATTAGCAGACAGAGCCATGCAGACAGCTCCTATTCGGCTCGTGGTGCTGGGGGACGTGCAGGCAGAATTGCAGACGTGCCTTTATCAGTGCGGGCCAAGCGCAAGACACCGCCCTGGACACCCATACCCCGCACCGATCTCACTGCGCGTGGCGAGCAACTCCGCGGATACGCTTGCACTGGTGCAGGTGGGGGGGGTATCCTGCCATTGTTGCTGAGGTGTTGTGGCACGTCCGACACTCCGGCGTGCGCCAGAACGGCATGCTGTGAACCAGGTGTTTCACGCACGCAGGAGGACCTGTTGTTGCCGTCCACATGCTGCGCCCTGTTTGTGAGCCAGCTGCATGCCAGCCATCAAGCTGCAGACCCCATCGTGTCCCTGATGAAGCTGCGTCACCCCACCGTGCCCATTGTCTGCTGGGGTGAGAGCAGCATGGGAGCAGCACTCCGGCGCAGCCATGCAGGCCACACCTGTCACACATGCAGCGGAGCTCCAACACCTGTGTGCCATCCATGCACCACAGGCGACTCAACGAGAGCGGACCTCACCAGCATCAAGGGCTGCCACATCGTCCTGGTAAGCAAGAGTCTGTCTTTTCTGTCACCCGCCAGCATGAACATCACACTATCACTCGCTCCGATTCACTGCACTCCACTGCCTTTCTTTTACAAATCAGGACTGGGCCCAAGCCGTGGGTACAGCACCGCTGGTGGCTGTTCTGCACATGCTAGAGGGCAAGGAGGTCAAGCACGACACACGGCTGAGAATATCCAAGCCACCTGCACGTCATCAGAAGCAGGAGGATGATGCCCTCATCATACCCATGCTGGCGCTAGGCGTGCCCACCTTCTACAGGCCCCCTTCCAGGTAGGGATGCAGCAACAGCTACATACCGACACGCCTAGCAGCAGGGCCATAACCATTGAGCTTGCAGTGCATAGCGTAAGGAACATAAGGAACACTCAGAGGTTTCCTTTGTCCACCATTCTGTGTCATTGGTGCAACCGCTGCACCTGGCGGTGCTTCTGTGACGTGTGAGCAGTCCTCCTGTTGCCCAGCCAACCCCCTGCTGCATGTGCTGCTGACCAGCAGGCAGGTGCGCGCAGTGGACGTGGGTGATGTGCACATCCCGCTCGAACGCGGCAGCGGCGGCACCAGCACCAGCGCACGCGACGCACGACGCGGTGGCGAGCAAAGCAGCGACAGCCGGCAGCGGGCACAGGGCAAGCACCCTTGGGATCGCATGACGTTCTTCTTGGCCAGTGATAGCGAGAGGACCAAGATGCTGCTGGAGGAGCTGAGGGCACGCAGGGCGCAGGAGCGCACAGCAGGCAACGCACTCGCACGCCAGGCAAGCAGCCATGGCACCGCTGCAGGGTCAGCAGCAGCAGGAGGGAGAGGAGGAGGAGGAGGGGGCCCCCTGGACAGGGTGTCGACCTCTTCCTCAGCGCTGTGGGCCGACATGGGGCGTGGTGGTGCCTTGGGACCTGGTCAGCCCCACGACACCGCACTGCCCTGTGAGTGCCCTCTTGCTGCAGCCTGGCCCCTCTGCTTCCTGCGAATTTGCATTGCCTGCAAGCCTGCACCTAGTCACAGGGTGGCAGGGGATCTGCCTGCAGGGCTGCAAGTGTGACAATCGGTACCAACAGCAGCAGCCCACTTGCGCCTCAGTCTTGAAGCCGCTGATTCATCCCCGTGCTTTCGTATTTCCCCTGCCTGTACTGCTGCAGTTGCGTGGGATGATGACCTGGCCAGCCTCGGCAGCTACTCCAACCTGGAGGCACTGCTGCAGGAGGCAGAGGCACTGGACCGGGCATCCATGGGGGGACCACTGCAGGAATCTAGCGGCCGCTTAGATTCCCTGCCCCTAGGGCCTGGGGGCTACACACCGATGGTCATGCCCACCGGCCTGGCCTCCCACACGCCCAGTGCAGCGGCTGCTGCTGCCACCGCAGCAACGGCAGAGCTTGTTCACAGAGGCAGAGGCAATGGAGCCATTGTGCCGGCAAATGCCTCAACGCAGGTGGAGCAGGCGTCACGCACCCCCTCTGCGGCAGTGGCCCCTGCTGCTGCAACTGCTACTGGCAGTGATGGGGCATCAGCAGCCGCCAGCATCGGCTGCAACTCGCCCGCGATTCGCGCCGCATACGTAGCAGAGCAGCTGGCTGCCCACCGAGTACAAGCCGGCAGCTCAGAGCAGGTGCAAGTGCTGTTCCGGCCCCTGGCCTTTTGGGCTAGCCGCTTTTCTTGCAAGGGGCATGCACACCCATACCACACCCTGCACGGCTCGATTGCTTGCACGCGCTGCGAAATCGCTCCAGGGTTAGCAGCAAAAGCCTTTGCTCATGGAGGCCAACTCGCAAATGATTTCATTAGGTGGCATCCTGCCCAAGGGCACTTATTTTCCCATGCATTCGCGTTCCTGACCTTTCGCGCTGTCACTGCACACGCTGCTCCCAGGTGCGTGCCCTGGCCATGGAGGTGGAGCAGCTCAGGCGGCTGGTCAAGGTCAAGCGCGCACTGGAGCAGCTGCAGGAGGTGCCGGAGGTCGCAGAGGCGGAGGGGGCCCAGGGCAGCGAAGGGACCAGTGATGCTGCCGGCGTTTGCAGCCAGGCGCCGGAGGGTTTGCAAGACGTGCAAGCCATCTTAGCTAGCGCAGCCCTGGGTGCTCCACAGGCAGCGACGCTTGGCGTCAGCTGATGCAGGGGCAGTCACTGACCAGACTTCTTCGTGCCCTTGTGGCAACCTATGCACTGCATAATGGACCATCAAGGTCCATGTATGGCCTGCGATTGCTACTTGTTGCAGTCCCTGGTGTTGGCTGTGAACACCTCAAAAATGGTTTTGCTAGGAGCGTCGTGGTCTGAGCATACTCACGTGACATACAATGCGCCCCCACCATGGTGGCTGCGGGGGAGATGCATGCAGTATGTTCCTCACCGCACAATGCCAAAAACACTCGATCAAGCCGCTGCTCATTGCTTCGGCGCTCCGTGTGTGTGCTTTCTGGTTTGCTACCCCTTCCCCTTCCAATGCGTCCACTGTGTAGTCCATTGCGGTTTGGATGTCACCTTGCACTCAAGTGTCGCCATTGATTTGCAAAAGAGGCTTGACAGCTCAGCGCGCCCTGGCATGTGACCTTGCGCATCATTACAACATGTGACACATTATCAGCCATTATTGTTGGCTCTAGGCTCAAACATTTCAGGGCGAGTTGCTAGACTTTGTGCCAAAAACAAACTCACACAATTGGTCGAAACTGCTGCTTAACCAGCAACATTTGGTTAATGAACAACTTGGTTTAACCAAGTTAACCAACAGCAACACAACATCACAGCTTGCAAATGACTCAAGTGCCGTCAAAACATCCCGGGCGGGGTGCGCGCTCAAGTTTGTGCTTCATCATGCCCTTGAAAAGCAGTTGATGGCATTGCCTCGCTCTGTGTAGCGGCAATGCAATACGACACACACTGCGAGTCACAACTAGTTCGGGTTGGCGGCGTCTTCATGAACAGAACAACAGCTAGGAGAAGATCTAAGTCCTGAGCCCTGTGCACGCTCAGCTGAACAGCGGCGAAGACCACAGGAGTGAATTTAGCTTGTGCAAAGGCACGAGCTCGAGGCAATATGCAAGGATCCACCTCAGCAGCTTTTGCTTGCCCACCACACATTTGCAGTGATGCAGTAGCAGTGCAGCTGCGACGCAAGGCGTCTTGGGATGGCAATGACCATAGGAGTTGTATCAGCCCGCGCAATGGCACAAAGCAATATGCGGATAATGCGGAAACCCAGCCCAGAAGCGCTTGCTTGCCACCACACTGTTGCAGTGCAGTGCAGCAGCAGTGTTGCACTGCTGCTGCACTGCACTGCAACAGTGACGCTGATGCGTTGAACCATAATATACGCCATAATGATTTGAACTTTAACATCAAGAGTGAGCTGGGAGGCCGCAGTGGCAGCAGATGTTCCCTTTCTCACGACATCCGCCTCATGAGCTGCTTTGAGCTTGGTATGGGGTGTATCAACAAGTTGTTGCAGTTGTTGATTTGTTGTTCATGATCAGGCCTTGAACAGGGACTGCAGGGTGCAGGGACAAGGGGTGACAAGCGTATGAGCATCAGAGCAAGGCCGAAGCCATGAGGCGGGCCGCAGTGCATACGGTGCTCCCCGTTCCACTTTGCCTCCTTCACCACCTACCTTGAACCACGACGTCACAGAAGACCTGGAAGTTTGGGTCGCCATGGATGCCCCCTGCCTCCCAGCCGGCCCATGCCCATCGGCCCACTGCCCGCCTCGTCGCCCGAGCCGCTCTCCGTCGACGCGAGCGCGCACACCAGCAGCGCGGCAACGTCCAGCCCCTGACCGCCCTCGTGGCCCATGCAGGGCGGGCTTGGACGGCAGCTGGGCAGCTTGCTTCCCCCAGCCAGGTCGCTCGCCGTCTCAAACGCCTCGCTCGGCTCATCCGACAGCGCCGGCCCGGTTGAATGAGTCTCCGCCGTCGTCGCCGCCAGGTCCTCCACATCGAACGGCTCAGCGCTGCCGGCGTCCAGCGACCCGGACCTACTGGGTGTGATTGTACCCAGCATCTTGGCCAGCGCTGCATTGACCTCCCAGTCCCCCGCGCTGGCAGGGGGCCACGACACCGTCTGCGGCTTCCACACGTCCTGCCCGTTGCGCAGCAGCGCCCTGCGCGCCGCCGCCACCTCCTCCCTCGTCACCTCCTGCCCCGCCAGCAGCGCATCCAGCAGCTGCACCAGCGTCTGGCCTGGGGAGCAGATGCTCACCCTGCACGGCCCCCATGACCCCCACGCCTCCTCCACACTCTGCGTCAAACCCTCCGACTGCAGCGCCGCCGCCGCCAGTCTGGCCCTGAGTTGCTCGTTGGCCCTCTGCGCCTGCCTCAGCGCCTCCTCCGCCTTGGCCTGCTTGGCTGCAGCCATCAGCGCCTGCTCTGGCGAGAGGAGGCTGCTGAAGTCAGACAGATACAGCTGGTAGCGCTGCAGGTCCTGCACGATGCCGATCTGCGGGCAGCCAACAAAGAGCAGCGCATCCGTCCCCATCCCCGCCGCTGCCGCAGAGCTGCTGAATTCCACACTGGAGGAGGATGACGATGAGGAGGAGGAGGAGGAGGAGGAGGAGGGGGAGGAAAAGGGGGAGTGCGGTACCCATCGTGCGCTGCGCACGTAGCCGCTGAACTCCAGGCCGGAGAAAGAGGTGAGTGTCACCTTCCCAGCAGCCAGCAGCACGCTGGCCACAGCCTCACTGGGGGCAGCGCCCCAGCTCAGGGAGCGGGGCAGTGTGACCTGGAGCGCAGGCGAACAGGTTGCCGGCACAAGATCAGGTCAGGGGGGTGGTCGCGACTGCACACAGCTCAGGGAGCGGGGCAGCTTCACATAGCGCAGCAAGACAAGCATGCAGGTGCGGGGGCAGGTGAGGCAGGCAATCACAACTGCACCTGCTTGCAACTGCAGCCGCAGTTCCATTGAACTTTATTTACCACCTACAGCCAGCTGCCCTTGCCTTCAGCGCATCCCCCCTCACCCCCTAAGCCGTGTGTCCCATCCCTTCCCAATCACCCCAACTGTCTGCGCTCGTCGTCCCCATATGCCGCACTCACCGTCATCACGTCGCTCAGGTGCGTGCCCCGCACCGCCAGCTGCGGCAGCAGGCGCCTCAGCACCGGCCCCGCCTGCAGCACCTTCAGCCCATGGTCCAGCACAATGTGGAAGGGCGAGCTGTCGGCGCCGACTGGAACCACGGCATCGCCGTCAGACGAGGCGAGCGGGCCGTCAGAGGCGGCGTGTGCGTCGTGAGCGCTGTCCAGCAGCGACGCTGGTGGTGGGACGGGGCTTGGCAGCAGCGGCGCGGCGGACGCAAACGTCACCTTGCACGACTGTTGGTTTGAGGAGGGGGGAGGGTTGGAGGGGGGCAGCGCTGGTTGCTGCCAGAGGCAACGTTGACAAGTGCTGTGTGCACCTGATGCACCAACTCCAACAGAAGCGCTCGCATCACACACACATGACACTGCACTGTGAAGCGGCCTACCTATGGCAGCTCAGTAACTGTCCACGCCGCCTAGCTCTGGGTCACAATCCCTGCACACCTTTCGGCTGCTGCACTCACCCTGCAGACGCCCCCGGAATGCAGCGGCGCGGCTCGGATGGTGGAGAACTGCGCTCGCACTCCAAACACCTGGCTGGCCGCCTTGTCGAGGAAGCCAAGGTACACGCTGGGGGCCATGAAGGCAGCGGCGCCCCTGGTCTCAGGCACGGTCGCGCTGAGGACGAAGGACGTGGGGGTGATGTGGGAGACCTGAGCCTCAGGAAGGCCTGGGGGCTTGCCCCTGAGGAGGGTGTACTGCTGCGCCAGGAGGCGGTTCAGGCACTGGGCAAATTCCGGGAAGCTGTCAGACACGCGGCCAACCAGCTGCGGGGCGGGGCAGAGGGGTGGGGTAGGCAGGAAAAGTTGAGGTTTTGCAGCGTTTTGTTCGAGGGAAGCCAGCATGTGTGCAACGTGGCGTGGAGCGGTGGTGTCGGGGCACAGGTGGCGTGCTTGCCTCGATTAGCCGCATTCCTCCCCTTTCCACCCCCCTGCAGCCTCCATCCCCAGCGGCAGCCCCCAGGCCACAGCCAACCTGAACTGCGGTACCAAGTACGCACCTGTTGGTACCCAGCCTCCTCGGTGATCCACTCCATAAGGAACTGACCAAACTCAAACATCCAGGCGTCGACTGGAGGCTGCGCAGTCGCCTCAAACACGGCACTCAACGCCCTGCAGCGTGCATGAGAGTCGGGCATACCATGTCAGGTCACCTGACTCAGGTGCCAGGGACAGGCAGGTCTGGCAACGGGCAGCAGTGCACCATGCAGCGGCGTGCAGCTTACGCACGTGAAGACTGCTGTGTCCTGCACACATTGACCATAGGTCAGGCGGGGGTTGAAGAAGTCCAGCATGTGATGCATGGGGTAGCCAGGCAGGTGCATGACAGCCTGAAGGGTCTCGCGGCCAAGCTTGGCCGCCAGGAAGCGCCGCAGCGCGATGACCGTCACGCCTCTTATGGGGCTTGGGCCCGCCAGGCTGCGTCGCCTGCGCACACAGCAGTGGTGGAAGTGACAAGGGACGGTCTCGGCACTGTCGTTGTGCACAGGGCACGTCTCGACACCGCCATCGACGTTGCAGATTGCAGGCAATGGCATGGCCAATGCACGCCCATCCGCTTGCGCTGTGAAACTCACATTGCCATGTTGAGCACAACGCCGCCCCCGAAACTGTTGTGTCGCTGACGCGGGCTGCAGTGCCAGCAGCTGTGCGTGCAAGAAGGTTACACGTTGCCGTTGAAAGAAATAGCTGTTTGTGTCAGGTGGCACTGCGGCGTGCGCTTGGAGGCTGGCCGCGAAAGGCACAACAGTTACTGTTTACGACATGTGTTCGAACAGCTGCTGCTGCACCTGCCTCGTGCCGCCGAAGCAGTGAGCGGCAGCTAGAGGGCCTGCTGATTTCGACGGAGCCACGGCTGCTCACGACACGCCAGCGCCTCAAGGGTGCCTCTGTGTCAAGGCATGTTAAGTGACACGAGTGACATCTCACCCCCCGCAGACCGACACAAAAAAGTTGGTCGTGAAACCTGCCTCACCGAACGCAGCACCGGGTGCCATGCAGCTGCACCTGCACTGCATCACAGGGTCTTGCCTTGCAGAACTGTGTCGCACAAGGGGGTTGACCCACAACACAGCCCGACAAGAGCTGCTGCATATCGAGCATGGTAGCAGGCGGACAACGAGTGCAACAGTCAACAAGCATGTCTGATGCATGTGTCTGCAAATGCCGGTGGGAGATGGGTCGTAAGAATGCTTGAATGCAACGAAATACAAAAACCCTGGTGTTTCAGGGGTGGGGCCCACGACCACAAGCATTGCCGCTGGCTGTCAACAGCGCTGCAGTCCTTTTGAACTCGCAAGTTGAGCTGTTCTTGCGAGGCGTTTTGGTGAACACCCGCCACAGGGAGTGGTGGCAGTAGTTGCCAATCATGGCCACACTTGCAGCTGACGCGTTGCCAGTGGAGCGACGGTCACAGCCATACGCAAGGTTGCTTTGGCAGCCACCCGCCCATTGATTGACTGCTTACTGCAGCATAAGCAGCATTATAAGTAACCCAGGTATAACACCCCACCTTGGGGGTGGGGCGCGTGCGGCAAAACCTGGCCTGAGCTCAGGTCAGCATGAGCGCTGCCCAGCCCTGCAGCTGCCCTACTGCTGCTTCTTGGGCGCCTGGTGGTGGTGGTTGGGCAGCGAGTCCAAGTGCTGCCGCATCTCCTCCACGTCAAAGCCCTCCCATGCGTGGTGCGTCTCCTTGACCGTGCGCAGCGCCTTCCACACCGCGCTGTTGCACTTGAAGCCGGAGCCGAAGCCCATCTGCCACACGCGGTCGCCTCGCTTCACGCCCCGCAGGGACTCGATGTACGCCAGCACGTACCAGATGGAGGAGCTGCTCACGTTGCCTGGAGAGGTGAGGGGACAGGTGTGGGGCGGAAAGGTGTGAGCTTGGTGTGGGGCAAAAGCGCCCTGCCCGTATGTCTTGCACCTCGGCCCCATGCTCCCTCCCTTGGCAACTTCAAAACCCTCACCATATCTGTACAGCGTTGCCCTGCTTGGCTCCGCAATCTCGCTGCCCAGCCTCAGCTGCTTCTCAATCTCGTCAATGACCGCGCGGCCGCCGGTGTGGATGCACACATGGTCAAATGCAGTCTTGAAGTCGGGGATGTAGGGCTTGATCTTACGCTTGAGCACCTTGCGCAGGATCAGGTTCACCACAAACAGCGCCTGCGCAACAACGGAGAGCATGGGGACCAGGTGCGAGGAGTCAGGTGCTCACAAGGGAGACGATGGGAGCTCACACACACCACCGTACAGCTTCCGAGGCAGCACCAGCAGCTGGCAGCACCCTCAACCCCTGCAGTGCGTATCCTTGGCCGCTCACATGATCCTCCACTGCGCAGCGCATTAAGCTGCTGTGGCCGGCAAGCCCACAACCTCACCCCACCTCCTTGCATGCCTTCCTTCTTCCCCTGCCTTCCCCTTCCTTTCCCTCCTTGCTTCCCCACTCCCTTCACCCACCTGCTCCGTGAAAGGTAGCACCAAGGGGCCCAGTGTCGTGACGTTGACCTTCAACGCCTCTCCTGCCACTGCCATCAGCTCCTTTGACAGGCGCACACCCACGATGCCAGCGTCATCCTCACACTGCGACAGGAGGGCAGTGCGGAAGCAAGTGGGGAAGCAAGTGGGGAAGCAAGGAAGAGGCCCAGAGAAATCACAGGGTGACAAGTGGTCACTGACCACCATGTCAGGCGTGTGGACATGGGGGAACGGACTGGGGGGG
>JAWZTI010000218.1:21017-42018 GCA_039880955.1 Chlamydomonas urium | reverse complement strand
GAGAGGAGGGCAATGGGAAGGCTGGGAGGCGAATGCAGGCAAGGGAAGGTAGAATAGGCAGAGAAACAAGAGCAGCAGCTAAGCAAATCATCTAGGCACCGAGTCCGTCGTCTTGTACACTTTCTTCACCTCCTGCCATGTATTCCAATGCACGCCACACCCGCCCCACACCCGCTCACATACTGTCTCGTGGCACGGACAAACCTTGCACCCGCAGGGAGAGTTTGAGACAGGCTTTGAGCGCGGCGGTCAGACGCGAGAGCACGCGCAGCTGGCCAAGACCCTGGGCGTCAGCCGCCTGATTGTCGTCATCAACAAGCTGGACTGCCCTTCGGTGTGCCTGCCGGATGGTGGGTGGAAGGGAAGGGCAGGCGAGGATGTCGAGGAGAGGTATGGGAAGCGAAGGGCAGGCACGGACCAGGGAAGGGAAGGGCGTGAATGGGGAGGGGAAAAGCAGGCATATAAGGCGTGGATGGGGAGGGAGACGTGGAAGGGCAGGCGAAGAAGATCAGGCGTGAATGGAGAGGGATATGGGAGACTTAACCCATCGCAGTAGGGAGGGTGTTACTGCACAGGCAGCGGAAGCGGACTGGGTACATTGCAGGTGCGTTGACTTGCCTGTGTGTGCCTGCCTGATAATGGGTGGAAGGGTGCAGGCGTGAGCAGGCAGCTACTGTCATCAGTGTGAGCGGGATGATGTTGCTGGCAGGTGTGATCGGAGGCAGGTGATGGGGAGAGGGTATTGAAGTTCGGTTGCTTCAAGTAGTTGGCTGGCTTTGCCTGCCTGGTGGTGGCGTAGGGGTGCCTTCTGCTTCTGCTTCTGATGCCATGGACAGGACTCGCTGATACCATGGACAGGGTGCCAGTTTCAACGGCCTGCCAGCTACAGTATCATTCCTTAAGCATAGATTGATGATATGGTTCTGAAAAGTACTTGTTCCCCGCATTCCTGCTTTGCAGGCTCCTGGGACAAGGGGCGCTACGATGCCATTGTCAACGGCCTGACCCCCTTCCTCAAAGGCTGCGGCTACAACATGAAGAAGGAGGTGGTGTTCCTGCCCGTGGCAGCGCTGTATGGTCACAACATCAAGGATCCAGTGCCCAAGAACCTGTGCAGCTGGTGGGATGGTGGCTCCCTCTTCGAGGTGAGCTGACTGAAGGGGTTGAGGGGGATGAGGGGCCAGGGCCGATCAGGACAGCAGGGGAGGTCAGACGGAGGCTATGGGCAGTGGTGGAGGCTATAGTTTGAGGAAACTTCCTGAGCTTGCATGGGTTCAAGAACCTGTGCAGCTGGTGGGATGGCAGCTCCTTGTCCCAGTGAGCAGGGCATGGGGTTGATTGCAAGGGAAAGGGTTGCGGCAGGGGCTGCCAAGGCGACAGGCCAGCGCAGAGGCAGATCCAGGGATTGTTCAGGGATCTGGGCGCCGCCGCTGCCTTACATCACCTTTGTGCACCTGTACGGCCACGCAAAGACTCTGGACAGCATTGAGTGCACAGGCTGCAAACCCCGGGCGCCTCTCCCAGCACCACCCAAACACCCTGGTGTGACACCTAGATTGAGCACCTAGATCACACCCCAGGTGTCCGTTTGCCGCCCTAACCCCATCCTCCTGCCCTGTCACTTGCAGACGCTGGACAGCATTGAGTGCACAGGCTGCAAACCCCGGGCGCCTCTCCCAGCACCACCCAAACACCCTGGTGTGGCACCTAGATTGAGCACCTAGATCACACCCCAGGTGTCCGTTTGCCGCCCTAACCCCATCCTCCTGCCCTGTCACTTACAGACGCTGGACAGCATTGAGCGCACAGATCGCAACCCCCTGGCGCCTGTTCGCCTTCCCGTGGTGGACCGCTGGAAGGAGATGGGCACCATCATCATGGGCAAGATCGAGTCGGGCTTCATGCGCGTGGGCGACGTGTACCAGCTCATGCCCAACAAGTGGGTGGCTGTGGGACATGGGTCGAGTGGTGGCTGGTGGGAGGGGGGGAGAGGTGAGTGTTGTGTGGGAGGCGGGTGTGAGCAACGGGTGGGTATTGTGTGGAGTTCTGCTGGTGGGTTTGGGCGGCGTGCACCAGTTCATGCCTTGAAAAAGGGTTGTTGTGGCGAATGTATTGGCAATCGTTTGTGCTCGCGTTTATCATCTTTTTACCCCTTTACCCCCACACCACCACCGCCTCCGGCCCCCAGGCTTAAGGTCAAGGTGGAGGCCATCTGGCGCGATGAGAAGGAATGCAACGCCACCATGTCGGGGGAGAACCTGCGGCTGCGTGTTACGGGGGCTGAGGAGACGGACGTGTCTGCTGGCTTCGTGCTGAGCAGCATCAAGAACCCTGTGAGTGCTGATGAGGGGGATGGCAAGGTGGGTGGGATGCAGGGGCAGGGATGGCGGATGTGCCCGCTGACTTTGTGCTGAGCATAATCAGAGTGTGAGTATGGTGAGTGTGGTGAGTGTGGTGAGTGTGAGACAAAGGGTAACTGCAGTGTCAGCACTGCTTGCAGCAGAACATGCAGTAATGTGCCCATGGCTGACTGTACCTTCCCCTCTCTGCCTGCTGGCTGTCCAGGTGCCCTGCGTGACACAGTTTGAGGCTCAGCTCATGATTGTGGAGCTGCTGGAGCACAACCCTGTGTTCACGGTGAGCCGTTGATTGTGTGTATGAAGAGCAGTTCCATGCGCTGAGCTTGCGTAGTTCACTTGGCTGCGTGAATCAAGAGTGTGTGGGAGGCTTCCACAGTAGCTGCACGTTCTGCGCCCGCCCTTGCACCCCGTGGAACCAGCAGCATGTGGGTGCAGCAAGTGGGCGCTGGAAGTGCATGTGGGGTGGGTAAGTTTTTTAATGAAATAAGCTAAGGAAACCTTTTGCACACTCCGTACCAACCTCTCTCGCTTGTCATGTGCTCACATGTCCCCCACACCCACCCTTCAGGTTGGGTACAAATCGGTGCTGCACATCCACACTGCGTGCGAGGAGTGTGAGATCACCAAGCTCGTCTGCGAGATCGACCCCAAGACCAAGGAGCAGAAGAAGGCCAAGTTTGTCAAGCAGGGCGGCATCTGCATATGCCGCATCTCTGTGGAGAAGAGCATCTGCATTGAGACCTTCCAGGTGGGGGAGCAGCGCTGAGCGCTTCTGTTTTGGGCTGGCATTGGGTTCTTGCGCTGCGGCTCGCAGGTGCCACAAGGCATTCCTTGCAGCCTCGCCCTTTTGTTCACGGCTAAAAGCCTGTGCCTTGGCTGCCGGTCCTGCCCTCCCTTCCGCGCTATGCTGCCCTACTTTGCTTACGCGCTTTCCGCATGCTGCCTGTGCTTTGTTGCCTGTGTCGTGGCCACAAGATCTGACTGGCAATCCTGCCATGTCCTCCCTGACATGCCATCTGCCTTTGCTGCCTGCTCCTCTTTTGCAGGACCTGGCAGCCCTGGGACGCTTCACCCTGCGTGACGAGGGCCGCACCATCGCCATCGGCAAGGTCACCAAGCTGCCCAAGATCCACTAAACCCTCAACCCTGTGTCTGGTCTATCAGACGGGGGACTTGAGACCCTTCCCTGGCTCGCCTTGGTCGGTGCGCACCTACCAACCTCCGCTCGCCCGCTCTTGATGCCCTGGTACTAGACCTACAGTCCATGGGGTACCTACACCCCCTGGTATAACGCTGACATCAGGGTCAGCACAGAGGGCCTTTGTTTCAGAGACCTCTATCCAGGTCTCGGGGGGCTGATCATGCACTCTAGGTGGGCGGTGGGGGACGACACACATGGTGGCTGTGTTGAGGCTCCCCAGTTTATGCTGACATGATGCGCAGCTGTACTGACACAGGGTAGTGCCCTCGAGACATCAGCAACGGCAGCACCGACCACGCTTTACTCGTGCATGCCAGGTGCAACTCCCTTGGCAGCCCAACCCGTCAGTGCAGGCCACTGGGACGCCATGCACCAAATATGTGCATTTTGTCTGTGGTGCGGCCCAGGCAGGGTGCATGGCTTGTGCCCCATCCTGCTGCGGCTCTACTCCATAATATCTCTCTCGTCGAAACATGTTAAGCAAAGACGGAATGCTGGTCTGCAGCGCAAACCTGTCTCGCACCGTGCCCCCTTTTCTTTGCCCTCTGATCGTTTGTTCCTGCCATGGCTTTGTGGCTTGCAGGCTCCTGCTAGGTCAGGCAGGGCAGACTGCGCTTGCAAATGTTTGATTGACGTTCTGGGTGCCAGTTGTTTGCCGCACGCCTGCATGTCGTGGCCACATGGGGCAGCTGCAATGCTGTGTGGGAGCTGTGTGCATCACCAATCGTGAGATGTGCAGCACTTGCAGGACAACAGCACCTCCCAACAGCAGCTGTTCGTCTCGTGAGCAAGAACAGAGCATGTGCTCCTTTCCCAAGCAGGAGCAGCAAGGCAGCCTTCTCACCGCAGTGTGCTCAGGACACGTCTTTAGAGGTGCACAGACAATGTTTACCTGGCTGTTCCCAGGACCCACCATGCCTGGCCTTGCAATCACAGGCTCGCTCCCTCAACAAATGTGTGATGCGACTGTTTTCAGATTAAAGTTTTCCCAGGCAATCCCATGGGTTGCTGCTGGGCTGTCTGGCCCGCAAAGGCAGGAACAGAGGGGCGTGCATGTCGCGCACGCCGTGCAAAGTCAAGATCATCAGCCAAAACAAACGTGACATGTCATGAAATGTTTACTAGGGGGTACAGGTAGTTATATTGCCAAGACTGTCACCGCACACCATCGAGCAAAAGCTGCAGCGCGTGCCGCCATGCTGTGGTTGGGACAGCTGCTGCAAAGCACAACAGGACAGCGCCACAGGCGTCCCCTGTCCGCAATGGGCAGTAGCGGGCAGCAAGAAGGGCTAGGGGCCGCATGGCAGCAGCACCGTGGCCGTGATGATAGCCTGGCGGAGCACTTCCCCATGCATGGTGCTGCCGCCTGCCCTGGGTGCTGCTGCTGCTGTGCTACATGACCAACGGCCGCTTTTCACAAGTGGCACACTGGTAGCGTCAGCACCAAAGCCATGCTCCGCCATGCTGCAGCGCTGAAGTGCCTCCGATCCGATGCTTGGGGCAGCACCGGTTGCAGCAGTTGCCCTCGCAGCGCCTGTCATAGTCTCTCGGGCGTTCCGATGCCTAACGCAAAGTAGATGAAGGCTTAATCCTTCTTCTTGGGGGGAGGCCTGAAGGTGCCAACGACCATTGCGTGGTCACGCTCGTAAGGCTCTAGCGTCACCTGCTCCTTGGGCTTCAACTGCATCTCCTGCAGCTTCTTGATCTCGCGGGCAAACACAGCCTGTGGTGTAGCAACGAAAGGGTTCGGAGGGAAGAAAAGGTCAGAACGTGTTCAGCGCCCAGCGACAACAGCGGTCGAAGGGGGGACAAAAGGTCAGGACCATGTTTAGGGCACAGCGCAAAACGGGCACCTTTGGACACTGAAATGATGTGAATCGGGGCACCATGCGGAACCGGAGGGATGGGTGCAAGCTGATTCAGGAGCTGTTCAACAGCAAACGCAACCCACGTGCCCACGCGCATCCCTACAAGGAGCCTGTGCTGTTGCGCTGTTGGCAATGTGTGGTGATGGGCAGCCCAGCAAGTCACTTTAGCACTTCACGTGCCTGCCACCTGCGTCCTGCCAATTGCTCAGCCGCCTGCGCAACCCCTTCACTGCAGCCATACACTAGCCAGCTGTGGTACGGAGCATAGCAACGGCCAAGAGCCCACTTGCCTGCGTGCCCCTGCCTGCAGCCCTGCCCACCACTCAATCCAGCCCCAAGCTTCACTCCCCCCAGCCCCCACCCTTCACCCCTAAAACTGCCTTCGACTCATAGCCTTTGATCCCCCTTTCCCCCCTTCCACCCAGCCCGTGCCCCTCACCTCAGGGGTTGCAGTTGAACCCTTCACCCCGCTCTTTCCCCTCCACACAGCCCGTGCCCCTCACCTCTGGGGGTGCTGTTGAGTCAATGCAGCTGGCCTTGATGGAGATCACAAAGTGGCCGCCGTTCTTCAGGAAGTACTGTGCGTTCAGGCCGACGATACGCGCCTGATCAGGCTGCGCTACATCTGCAAACACAACGTCCACCATGGGCACCTGTTGCATGAGCGAGGGCCAGGCAGCAGCATGCGGCGTGTGAGTTGAGGCGCAAGGATTGCGATGGTCAACCCTGTCAAAGCAGCATACCACGTGACAGCCATGCCATGCTATGCACATGCACTGGAGAGCTGCATGTGGCACCTGGAGAAACTGGGTGTTCCAGGTGCTCATGACCTCTATCTATAGCCCAGCAGTCGCCCCTCATCCCAGCAGCTGCAGACCACCTAGCTTCCGCATGCCGACTGCGCATCACCCAAACGTGCAACACCTCACATGCAACAGCTGCGGCTGCCTGTGGTGCCGCTCAACCCATGTCTACCCTGTATCACCCTGTCGTGCAACTGCCGCAGCTGCACCTGGTGCCGTTCACCACCCGCCGCACGCCTTGCTCACCAGCATGCGGTATTTCTGTGGGTGACGTGCATCCTCAATGATGGGGATGACGTTGGGGCGCTGCTTCGCCATGTTGACAAGGTCACGCCCACTCCTGCGGGACACAAGGGCAAGAGGAAAAAGAACAGGGTGGTGAGCTAAAGGAGCAAGCGACTGTCAACACACTTGCCAAGATGAACAGCAGCGCCAGCAATGCAGAACCTTCGGCCAGCGTAGATGTGCCATGCAAGTGTGATTCGAGGATCTGGCGCAGGCGGTTTGCATGGGTGGGCAGGCAGAGACACACCGCCTGCCCTGACCCATGCGCATGCATGCATGCCCATGTGCGCATGGCTGCTTACCGGTGTGAGAACTCGACGGCGTACACCGCGCCCTCTGGGCCCACCAGGTCTGAGCAATGCGACACTGACGTGCCTGATGCAGCACCCAGGTACAGCAGCCTGGTGCCGGGCTTGATGTAGATGTTGTCCACGCCTGCCAGCACTGATGCAGCCAGCTTGGAGCGGAAAGGGTTCCAAACGCGGTACTCGATCTTCTCGCCTTCGGCAGGGCCCTCCACTGACACGCGCTTCTCGCCGTAGACAGACACGCCAGGCACCAGGTTCTTGGTGACGAGCGCGTCCTCCTTGCCGCGAGCGATGAAGATGCCCTCGTGGCGATGGGGCTCGATGACCACCTTGGCGCCGCCCTTCATGCCAGGGCCACCCCTGCCACCGCGACCACCGCGGCCACCGCCGCGGGGAGCACCCCTGCCACCACCCCTGCCGCCGCCCCTGCCACCACCAAAGCCGGGCTTGGAGACGCCCCCCCTGCCGCCGCCCCTGCCACCGCCGAAGCCACCACGGCCGCCAGCGCCGCCCCTGCACAGCACGAATGAGCATGGCGAGTGCGTGAGCAGCCATCGGGAGTGCTGATACGCGTGGTGGAGCACGGTGGGGTGCAGCATCGGTGCATGCAACAAGGGTGCACACGCAGGGCACAAAGGGCGGCTGAACATGCTGATGCAGCCGCCCTTGTCTGCCACGCACGCAATGCCATCGCACAGCTTCTGCACGGGCACATGCCCTGCCATCGCCGCACCTGCCGCCACCGCGAGGGGCTCCCCGTCCTCCCCTGCCGCCGCCCCTGTCGAAGCCCATGCTAGATGCTGGTCCGAGACAGGACGGTTGAAAGTTGGCGCGTTCGACCGAGCGCCCTTGGCCTGGGTGTTAACTGCGCACGCCTTCTGACTGCGCATGCAACAGGATTCAGCCGTTTGGTGTGGGCAAGCACGCCCACACCGTTTCGCACCAGGCCCCAGTTTCGGGCGACGCAGCATGCATCGCCTATAAAATCACCAAGCATACCCCTGCCACAGCTGCGGGGCTTCATCTGTGACTCTTGCCCACCAACTTGCCCTAGTGGCTACCAGGTTGCACCACCCACCATGGCAGCAGCAGCCACAGCATCACTGATCGACTTGCGGTCTGACACAGTCACACGACCAGGGCCAGGCATGCTGCAGGCGATGATGGCAGCGCAAGTCGGTGAGTGGCGCTGCCCGCTAGGGCTTGAAGGATACACACTTGTGGCAGCAGGAGCGAGCATGAATGACTTCCAGTCCTGTCCTGGCGCAATCAAACAAGCACCCGACTTGTTTCAGCATGTCAGAAGTGCTGGATTGCATTGCACCTGCGGGCTGTAACAGCTGCCAGCTGCAACGATCATGCTCAATGCACCTATGTGCGCCAGGTGATGATGTGTGGGGAGATGATCCCACCATCAATCAGCTGCAGCAGACAGCGGCGCAGATGTTTGGCTACGACGCAGCGCTGTTCTGCCCCAGCGGCACCATGACAAACCAAAGTGCGTACCGCCATCAACAAGCGTTCTCTGTGCACATATATCACCAGCCATAGATGCTCATGGAGTACTGAGGCTTTGGCTCTGCTCACCACATCATATTTTCAGCACCGTAACTGTCGTTTCCTGTTGCCTTGCCATGCGCCTCAGTCGCCATTAAGTGCCACACCTCTCCAGGAGACGAGTGCATCTGCTCAGACACTGCACACGTGTACCTGTACGAGGGAGGCGGCATGGCATTCAACTCAGGTAGGCTGGGGGCTGGCATGGCATTCAGCTCAGGTAGGCTGGGAGGTGGCATGCCATTCAGCTCAGGTAGGCTGGGGGCTGGCATGCCATTCATCTCAGGTAGGCTGGGAGGTGGCATGCCATTCAGCTCAGGTAGGCTGGGGGCTGGCATGCCATTCAGCTCAGGTAGGCTGGGGGCTGGCATGCCATTCAGCTCAGGTAGGCTGGGGGCTGGCATGGCATTCAGCTCAGGTAGGCTGGGGGCTGGCATGCCATTCAGCTCAGGTAGGCTGGGGGCTGGCATGCCATTCAGCTCAGGTAGGCTGGGGGCTGGCATGGCATTCAACTCAGGTAGGCTGGGAGGTGGCATGCCATTCAAGTCAGTGGGCTGGCTTCAGGTAGGGCAGGACCCTCCCCAGGACCCCTACCCCCTTTTAACACTGTCGACAATTGCCTAAGCCTTTTGCGCGCAGTCGTCTCATCATACTCCTTTCACTCCTGCGGTTGTGGAGTCGAAGCTGCTACCAGAGTACTCACAACACCTGCCTCGGTCCTTTGCGCCTCATCCTCACACCACGCTTCCGTTTCTCCTGCAGTTGTGCAGACAAAGCTGCTATTGACACCTGCCTCAGCCCTTTGCACCCACTCCACACATCACACTTGAAATGCAACATTTCCATCGCTCCTGCAGGTGTGCAGGCAAAGCTGCTGAATGGGGACAGGGGCCGCATCAGCGCTGCCCAGATCGCTTTGGCCATCAACGCGGACGACGCACACTTCCCCTCCACGCGCCTAGTCTGCCTAGAGGTGAGCAGCCCGTGCTACTGCGCCTATAGATAATCAGCCAGTGCCACAATGCTTTAGTGGCAAGCCGGTTGCTGGTGTAGTGGTGTGGATACTCCCCTCTGGATGAGTTGTTCCCACTTCAGACTTCTGGTGTTTGGCGCTTGGTGTCAAGCTGCACCTGATGAATAGGTGTGACCTGGACCTTCACCCTGAACTTGTGGGGCGACATTTGTTCTTAGAGCTTCGTTGCTTAGCACATCCCGGCTGCCATGCACAGAACTAGGCAGCTGTGCAGCCCATCAGTAGCAAACAGCACGCAGCAGGCGCATCACACAGCAAGCTTACTTCTGTGCCACCTTGCTTGCCCTCTTTGGCTTGCCGTGACAGAACACCACCAACAAGGGCGGCGGCGCGTGGTACAGCCATGCAGCGCTGCAGGAGATCAGCCAGCTGTGCAGGGCGCGGAGCATCGCTTTGCACCTGGACGGCGCACGCGTGTTCAAC
Organism: Chlamydomonas urium; assembly: GCA_039880955.1. Taxonomy (NCBI): domain Eukaryota; kingdom Viridiplantae; phylum Chlorophyta; class Chlorophyceae; order Chlamydomonadales; family Chlamydomonadaceae; genus Chlamydomonas; species Chlamydomonas urium. Next base: position 32,180 of record JAWZTI010000218.1, on the reverse strand, counting down.
GCCATCGTCGAGAGCAAGCAGTACAGCGCCCGGGATCTGGGGCTGGTGAGCGGGGGCTTCCAGCTGTTTCAGTTGTTTCAGCTGTTTGCAAAGTCAAGCAGCAAGTTTTTGCCTGCGTATTCCTTTACCTGCGCTGTCTTCCTGCCTCTTGAAAGGTCTAGCCAGGATCCATCACATCAGACTGCCATCCTAGGCGAGGCGACCTGTGTTCATCCTTCGCCTTGCTTCCACCACTCGCCTCCTTCCCACCCTCCCCTCCCACCTCTCCCCTCCCCTCCCCTCTCTACTCAACCCTCTGCCTCGCCCAAACCCCTGCTGCTACCCCCTCATACACATGCACAGCTGTTTGATAGCATATCCATCTGCCTGTCCAAGGGCCTCGGCTGCCCTGTCGGGTCGCTGCTTCTAGGACCCTCGGCCTTCATCGCCAAGGCGCGGCGCGTGCGCAAGGTGCTGGGAGGAGGCATGCGCCAGGGCGGCTTCCTGGCAGCTGCCGGGCTGTACGCGCTGCGGCACAACATCGAGAGGTGGGCAGCGGCGCAAGTGGTGGGGGGTGCACGCTCATGGTCGTGTGCTAACCGAACTGCAGAGGAGGGTGCTTGTGGCGCCCTATGGCTGTAAAATTCCCACCTGCCTCCCTTGCCCTTGCGTGTCGTAAGTTCTTTGAGGCATCATCCGGGCGTTGGTACTTGTAACATCCACTTATTGTGAATGGGTTGGCGGCAAGCGCTTCCATGTTCTTCGTGGACGCCTTTGGGCTGTGAAAGCCACTGCTTACCCCTTGCTGCCTCAACCCTCACAGGCTGTCGGAGGACCATGCCAGGGCCCGGCAGCTGGGTGCCACTTTGTCCCAACTTTCTTGGGTGGACAAGGTAAGCAATGGAAACTGTCTGGAAACTGTGTTGTCTGTTGTGCGTGAGCTTGTGTCGGGAGCGTTTGTAGGAGGAGTTGTGCAGCTCAATCTGAGATGCCTTACCCACAGTCCTCAACGAAAACGGCACTGCAGCAGCTCGCAAGCGCGCATCAAAGCGCATAGCCAGACACATGACCTAACAAGGCGTGCGTGTACGTCCACCCCCTCTTGATGCCAGCAGGTCGCGCCTGTGGACACCAACATTGTCATCTTCACTCTCAAGGCAGGCCATGACCCAGCGCAGGTGAGGGTTGAACAGAGGCGTGGTCAGTTGACTGTGTTTTCCTGCTTGTCATTGATGAGCAAGGGGTTCATTGCGCCCTTGTGGCACTTTGCTGTGGGTGTGCTAAACAGCGATGCTGGGCATTTCAACACAACATGATGGGGCGCTGTGCCTCCCTCCCTTGGCTGTGAGCACCAACAGTGCAGCTAGCAAACGGTGCCGCATCGTTCCCCCCTCACCTGAACCTGAACCCATGAACCCATGTGAGTGCCAGGCCATGCACCTGCTCAGGCAACATTCTCAAAGCCAGTACACATGCCGTCACATCGTCCCACCTAACCCAACCATAACTTCGCACACTGCACATGCGCCAGGCCATGCAGCTGTGCAGGCAAACTCCTCAGCCTCGCCACTCGCGCTGTCTCATCATTTTCCCAAGCTTAACCCCCCCCCTCCACCCCTCCACCCCAACGCCTTCATCCGTGTGCCAGGTCATGGAATTGCTCAAGTCTGGGGGTGTACTGGCCTCCAACATGGGCGGTGGCGTGCTGAGGCTGGTGACGCACCTTGACGTCGGCTCGGAGCAAATTGACCGCGCCTGCACCGCGCTGGCAGCACTGGCCCCAGCTGCTGCTGCTGCTGCTGCAAGCAGCCAATGATACAACGATAGCTGGAGAAGAGTAGGGATTCTCAGTGAGGCCGAATAGTCGTGTGCCAGAGTGTCTAACAATAGAAGAGGTTTAAAGAGCAAAGCTGGAACGAGTCATTTGCTCGAGTGTGCAACCGAGTATGTGCATCCAATGAAGTGAACGTTCATTAATTTCTGAGGGGCTGCCGTCAGAATCACTGTGACGCATCTTGTCTGGCACCTTGCACAGAACCGACTTGCTGCTTCGGTCGAGTTGGGATAACAATTTCAATCACTTGATTTACACCCATCAATGGCACGTCCACACTCCGGCATGTCTACTGCGTCCCTCTTCGTGTACCAGCGCGATCTAGCGCAGCACGGCCAGCATGTCGTCGCTGGGGCTTGACCTCGACTCGCTGCCGTGGCTTGAGCTGTTCCTAGGCTTCCAGGTTGCCGTCCAGCTACTGCACTCATGGCTGGACTACAGGCAGCTCAAGGTCAGGCTGCACCCTGGGCTGTGCACATGCACACCCTGCACTCTGCATTGCACGGGCGTGGGCACCGCGTGGGCTTGGCGCTTGTAGCGCCTGACCGCAGGCAGGCATGTGGCAGCCCTGAAAGTTTCAGGCTGCCTGTAAGCGACTGACAGGAGGGCTTGCAGTCCACTGCCCACCTCGAGGGCTCGCCATAGTTGATGGTAGCCTCACCTGGCAGCAGGCAGGCATGTGGCAGGCATGTGGGTTCAGGCTGCCTGCAAGCGACTGACCAGTGGGGATGCATTGGGCGGCACAGCCTGAGGGCGCGCTGGACTCGGGCATGCACACCTGACACTCATACCAATGCACTTACCAATCGCAGCACGCTTTCGCCACCCGTCCACTCAGCACACCACTGTGCCTCTGCTGCAAACTGATTGCCTGCTCACGACCTTAGTTGGCATGACTGCCTGCAATGCTCAGGCGATTAAAGCGCCATCGCCACCGCCCGTATTGGCTGCACACTTTGATGCCGTGCTGTACAAGAAGACGCAGGCCTACTCCCTCGACAAATGGTGGGTGACATGTTTTGGGCATGGGGAAGTGTACAGTGAGTCTTGTCCCTAGACCTGTATGGGTTCAGAGAGTGTTGCTGTACAAGAAGACAGGCCTTCTTACTCAACCCGATGTGGGTACCCACTATATCCCCTGGGACAAGTCTCTGTGATGAACGCAATCGAAGTGCGTGGAAAGAGTGTAAAAGTCTGCAAGATATGAGAAAAGTGCACTCAGAAATGCTCACCCTATCGCACACCCACTTGCAGGTGGTTCGGGCTGTACCACAGCATGTACAACTTCGTCGAAACCATCGCCATCCTTTTGTACGGCTTCCTGCCCTGGCTGTGGGTCCAGGGGGGACACATGCTGCTCAGCCTGCCCCCCTCTTTGAGCAATTGGCTGAGGGCAGGGGCGGGGGCAGCGGCAGGCGGAGGCGCCAGCAGGCTGGAGATTGCGCAAACAGTGGTGTTTGTTTTACTGCTGCTGGTAAGCGGGGTGAAGGTTGCTGAGACAACCAGTCTGCGCCTGGCGATGGGTGAGGGATGGTTGAAGGGTGGGTGTGTGGGTGTCAGGGAGTTAGGGGCAGCCAGTGCCCACAGCAACGTTCTGGAGGGGCCAGAGAGTCTGTCAAACACAACCTGCGCTTGATGATGGGTAAAGTGTGCTTTGAGGCGTGGACGTGCTGCTTGTGCTGCAGATCACCCTTGCAGCCTCAGCCCTGTTTGGCACCCTCCTCAGCACAGAAACCCACACCTTCACACCTTTGCACCACACCTTCGCACCTTTCAGGCCCAGAACATGATCTCCGGCTTGCCTTGGTCACTGTACCACACGTTTGTGATTGAAGAACGGCACGGCTTCAACAAGCAGACGCTCGGACTGTACATCAGCGACACCTTCAAGTCGGTGAGTCCCGTGGGCAATGTGGTCATGGCAGCACACACTTTTGTAGTATTGCTTTCTTGCTGCGTCTTCTTTGCTTGTGCAGGTCGCCCCTGCTGGTTGCTACCGATTCCGATGCTGCTGCTGGCGCTGCTGCTAATGCCGCCATTGCTGCCGCTACCGATTTTGCTGCTGCTGCTGCCCTGTCGCTGGCGCCCTGCTGCTATGTTGATGTGCTGCTGCTGCTGTTGCAGGTCATCCTAGGACTCGTGGTGGTGCCCCCTGTGATCGCTGGCCTGACATACATCCTGCATGTGAGTGGTTTTCTAGTAAGACTCTGCCTTTGCCGTGCTGTACTGTTTGATAAGCACATCAAATTGCCTGGCTCGCAAGCTTGTTATAACAGAGAAGCAGAGCTTGGGGCTCAGAGAACAGAGCCTGCAGGCATGTCTGAACGAGTTGCTGTGCTGCCAATGGTAGCTTATATTATCATGAACATGCTGTGCCTGCATCAAGCTCACACCCTTCGCCCTGCACCGCAGGTGGGAGGGCCGTACCTGGCGCTGTACCTTTGGGCGTTCCTGCTGGTGTTGTCACTCTTTTTCATGTCCATCTATCCCACACTTATCGCGCCTCTGTTCAACAAGTACGACCCTCTGCCTGAGGTGAGCCCCCGAGGCTGGCAGGTTCGCGTGGCCTGGCAGTGGCTTTCACAGTGCATCGGGTGCTCAACCAGGCAGGACAAGAGACACACAGGAGCATGCCCCATGTTCGTGAGCAACAAGTGGGATTTGGTGCAAAGGGAGGATGGTATGGCACAAGATTTGTGCCAGGTTCAGCGGTGTTGTTCTGTCTGCGGCATGTGCAGGTTTGCAGTGAGAGATTCGCTACAAAATGCTGCGATCAAATCTTGTCATAAGGGCGCCTCCCTTTTGCTCCTTGCTTCACTATAACCAGGACAACAAGCTTCGTCACCCTCACAACTCTCCACGATTGCGTGTCGGGATCTCGGCATCTCCTCTCACCTACATGCCATGATTCTGCCTCCCACAAACGCAGCGCATCCTTCTCGCTCAAACAGCGCAGATGGTGTGCAAGCTTTGGCCCCACCCCCATTTTTGCATTGATTCTCGGCTACTCCCCTCACCCTGCATGCCATGCGGCTGCCTCCCTTCATCATGCAGGGCACCCTTCGCACCCAAATAGAGCAGCTGGCAGGCAAGCTTCAGTTCCCTCTGAAGAAGCTGTACCTGATGGATGGATCAAAGCGCAGCGGCCACAGCAACGCCTACATGTGGGTCGGTCAGGGGCAGGGCATGGGAGGGGTTTGGGTGTGTCATCTGGACTCTGATTGCTATGTTCTTCATATCTCATAAATAACATGTGGTCTGGCCATCTGTCACTGCGTCTCTTCTGCTGCACAGCCTCCCTGCTGCCGAAACCTGCTTGCCTGTCACCTCTGTCTGCCCTGCATGCCGCTGCATGGCCCGGCAGGTACGGCTTCTGGAACAACAAGCGCATCGTTCTCTATGACACCCTCTTGAAGCACTGCTCCGAGGATCAGGTTGTTGCCGTGCTGGCGCATGAGCTGGGTGAGTGTTTGCATGAGGGGAGGGGGGGTGTTTGGGTCTGTCGAGAGGGTTAGTGTTTGCATGGGTGGTGGCTGGTGAAGGGGTTTTTGGGTGCATGGAGGTTGAGTCCTGAGGTAATCCACTCAGCACACAGCATTTACACCCCAGTCAGTCCATGTGACAGCGTGTTGGTGCACAAGCTGGGTGAATGCGATTTGACAAGCGCCATCACGATGGCCTTGACACAGGGTGGGTCACTCGGGAGGCGGCAGCAGATGATATCGAGAAGCCGGTTGTATGTTCTGTGATGACTCCATGCCTCGCCTTCAACTCTGTGCACCATTAAAACTGCACCACGTGCCATGGTTGCACATAGCGCCGTCACATGTCGCTGCCCTCACTCATCACGCACCCCTGGCTCAACACCTTAGGCCACTGGAAGCTGCGCCACACGCCGATGCTGTTCTGCGTCAGCCAGATCGTCACGCTCATCAGCTTCGGGCTCTTCACGCTCATCAGGAACTCGCCCGGGCTCTTCAAGTCATTCGGGTTCGGACACCTGGGGCAGCCAGCGTTCGTGTCGCTTGTGCTGTTCCAATTCCTGTCTGCTCCCCTGGACGAGGTAATTGATCGCCTATCAGGGGACATCAAGGCAGCTGCTGCAGAGGGGCTCGCCTGCTGGCCAACGACTGGGTCGCCTGTACAATTTGTAGCTCCCGCTAGGACCGCTGCTGCCAGCTGCTCTGCTGCCGGCCGCCCTGTCAGCCCCGCCTCCCCCAGCCTCAGCAGGGTTTTTATGGTGCATGAGCCTCGCCACCAACCAGCAGCAAGACACACACTGGTGTAGATCTGCTGTAGGTATGCTGATTTTCTACGCCAAGCTGAGACACACCACACACCACACCTTCTCCAGGTGGTGCGCGTCGCCTCGAACATGATCAGTCGGACCTTTGAGTTCCAAGCAGACGGCTTTGCGGTCAAGCAGGGCTGCGGCAGCGATCTGCGCCTGGTGAGGAAATGTGACACAGGCAGCAGTGCAAGCGACCAGCACCGCCTGCCTTCAAGCAAGCGCTGTGTCGCTGTTGCCCTGGGCACTGCACAGGCCCCGTCAAGGCAGGCCACAGCGATTGCCTTTGCAGCACCTCAGCAGAAGGCAGATCTTACGGCTGACCGTTCGTGTTACCAAGCTGGTAGCTGGCACTGCACTGTGTCTGGTGGTGCAACCAAGAGAGACAGTGGGACCTTGCATGATGCAAAGCATGCATCATTCCTGTAGGAGATGGGATCTGTAGATAATTTGAGATCCTGAGACTATGCTTAGATAATTGCCCCTGGTGCGCATGCCTGCTGCACAGGCTCTGCTGAAGCTGGAGGAGGAGAACAAGAGCGCCATGTGCGTGGACCCGCTGTTCTCGGCCTATCATTACTCACACCCGCCTCTGGCTGAGCGGCTGATGGCGATAGACAGTGCCATTGCCACTCAAAGCAAGAAGGCAGAATAGAACGGTGGTATGGGGATGTCACCGTCGCATCCTTGTTCCCCCCCTCTGCCAGAATGGTGTCACTTGTAATGCCCTGTGTCTGTCCGTCTGTCTACATGTGACTCCTAGTGCGGCAGTTGCTGACCTTGATGTGCAAACTGCTTGCGGACAGGGTCAGTGCAATGATGATACTCAAAACCAGCGGACAAACTCTATATTCTGCGACACACCCAGTTCAACAAGGCTCTTTGTATGGAGCGCAACACCAAAGAACTTGACTGCTTACAAGGTGCAAGGACAAGGACTACATGGTGGTCCGACTGTGGTTGTCATAAGAAATGACGGGCAACACGTGTAACCCCAATATAGAAACATCCAGCCCTGCCGCCATTTCGAAGCTCGCTACATACCCGCTGCTGGACCTGCCCTGCCCCTACTGCCCCTGCGCGGGTGCCTGCTGCGCCTGCTGCTGCCCCTGCTGCCCTAACGCCTCCGCCATCCAAGCCTCGCTGTACCCCAGGCCGTCAAACGCCGCCTTCAGCTCCTGCAGCGCCCACACCTGGAACTGCTCCGCCCTCGCCCGCGATACATCTGACAGCGCCCTGAACAGGCCGTCGTGCTTGATACCCGCTGCCGTGAAGGCTGCTGCCAGCCGTGCCAAGTGCTCCGGCTTCCACAGGCGAGCGTTGTGCAGCTCTTGGGGTGTGCGTGTGACGTGCAGCGCCAGCAGCGCAAACAGCCACTTGTTGGTGTCCTCGTGACCGGCCTGCGCGAAGCCACGGGCAACGCCGACAAGGTCCCGCCCCTCAAACGGCTTCAGCGCGAGCCGATGCTCTGAGGTGAGGCGGTAGCGCACTTCGTCCGCCACAGCCTCTGCCACAGGCGCGCTGAGGCGGCCGAGGGAGGCGAGGCTGGAGGTGAGTTGTGCTAGTACTGCTGGGCTACTTTGCGGCAGGAACGCCAGCAGCGTTGGCCGTGCCGCATCCCGGGACAGGCGGCAGTGCAGGATGCGATCCAGCGCTGAGGACACGGCGCCTTCGGACGGCTGTGCGGTGGAAGGAAGCGCGGAAGTGGCTGGAGCTGTGGTGCTGGCTGCTGCAGTGCTGGCGGGACTGGCGGTGGCGGTGGCGGTGAGCTTGGAGATGGCCCATAGCAGCAGGGCGATGGTGTGCGGCGAGGCCTCGTGTAGCGCGCCTGTGTGCTTCACTGCTCGTTCCAGCAGGGCGTCCAAGGCTGTGCCAGGGAACTCTGCTCTGACTGCAGCGGGCAGCTTTGCAATAGCCCACAGGCAGGTGCTGGCTGCGTCTAGGTGGAAGCGATACTGCAGGCTGTTGCTCTTTGGCCCACAGCCAGACATGATGGCTGGCACCAGTAGCTTCATGGCCTCCGCAGCAGCTGCTACATCTGACGATGGCTGGTGCTGCAGCAGCTGCTGCAGCCGGGTGAGCGCCGCGGCGACATGCACTGGGTCCAGGCCACGCCCAATGTCAGAGTACACCTTGACCATGTCTCGCAGCCCGCACACGTCCTGGCGGCGCATGATCCGGTGCGTCAGCTGCGGCCTGTCGATGTGCTTCTTGAAGTGCAGCAAGATGGGGCTGTTTGGTGGCACAAGCCCGGCGTCCACTAGCGCACGAGCGTTCGGCGCCAGCGCCTTGGCGGAGAAGCCTCGCCTGGACACTGCATCCCACGGCCCATGCCAACTGCTGCAGCTGGCGATCCCGGCTTGCCGCTGCTGCGCAACACTGCTGCATGCACGATGATCGCTGCCCATGCCGTGTGGCTCCTCATCCTGCTGCTGTCCCGCGCGATGGTGAGGAAAGCTGCATGCGACTGAGCTGTGACTGGAGGATGGCGCAATTGCGCTGCAGGTAAGCGCTGCCGCTGTTGTGGTTGTTGTCGAGCTTGTACCCTGAGGCAGTGAGCTGAGCAGCACAGCAGCGGCGCGCCGCATGATAGCTGCGGCAGTCTGGCAAGATCGTCCGCAAGCGCTCAGGCCAAGCAAAAACACTGTGTGAATTGCTCACACTGGACCGACTTGGCAGTTTTGGCTTACCAGCTCGGTTTCGCCCGTGAAGCCATCGCCCATGCCCATGGGCGACACTAAAGACCAAACAGAACAGGTTGCCTGGGATGAAAAGCTGCCTGATGGCCTCTGGCTTGAAGTGATTGGCCAACTGAAGCCCCACCACCGGCATGCTCTTCGCCAGACCTGCAAGCGCCTCAGGGAGCTGGTCAACAGCGCCATCCAGGAGCTCAAGGTAGGGCCTGCGCTCAAGGCACCGGCACCCAGCTTCGGCCTGCACATTGCAGCTAGCTCTTCAAGGGAGTTCCTTGAAGGGACACAGGGAGGGAAGAAGCAATAACCCAAGTTGTCGTGGGGCTGTAGCCTCCCGCCCTTAATACCAGTGCTTTGTATTGGAGGTCTCCTCTGCCATTCTGCCGCCCCCTAGACTTTGACATGCTCTTTGTCCGGTCACTGCCATCAATTACCACGAGCGTGTGTCTGTCGCCCCCCAACGTCTCGCAGGTCGACCCATCAGGTCATGGGCCTGTTTCCAACTGGCATGTGTCAACGAGGTTCTCCCGGGCCACTAGCATCACAATTTCAAAGGCAGGCGCGTTTGACAAGCTGTCCGATGCAGCAATGGCGTCTTGGGCCTTCGCTGAGCTGTCACAACTGAAACTACTGCGGTCACTCAACTTGGAGAACTGCACCCGGCTGTCGGCAGCCGGACTCTCCGCTCTGGCGCTGGCGTGCCCACACCTCCACACTTTGAAGCTTCCACTGGTGAGATTGCTTGTTTATGAACCTCTGCTGGCGGGCAGGCATGGTAATGCTTCCAAGCCAGCTCGTTTCAGAGGGCATGGTCAGACCCCACATCCAAACAATTGTTGCAAGCCTCCCTCGATCAGACCCTGGCCACATTTGGCTGATCTTGACAACGTGCTTCCCTTGCCCCTCCCGCCTGCTTGCCTTCCCCCCTTCATAGGTGCGCAACAGCTCTGATGCAACCTTGTTTGCAGTGCTGCCGCACCTCCCACACCTGTCCAGCCTTGCGCTCAAGACAAGCGACGTTGCCTTTGCGCCCCACGTGGCCCCCCTCACTCAGCTTACTGCACTGGAGCTGGAGTGTGACACCAACGGTGAGATTAGCATCGAGGCACAGGCAAAAGCAGCATGGATGCTAGCAGCAGTAGTGTATAGGATTTCAGCCCAGGGGCGCACTGCGAGGGCGCACGGGACCCCTGCTCAAAGTGGTCAGGATTTCCTAGTACCAACATCGAATGGGACTTGCGGCGTGGCCACTTGAAGTGAACCGAACAAAAAACAGTGACTCAAACTGCGGCTAAAGCCCTGGGGTTACAGAGCCATATGGCTCTGCATACCAAGCGCTATGCTGGGCCTGCATTGAAGCAGATTGTGTGGCTGATGCTTGTTTTGCATGCTGATACGCTGTGTCATCAGGCAGCCGCAGTGCTGGCCTATGGTGGGCTGCAGTCAGTTAAATGGTAAAGCCTTTCCTTGCAAGCCTGCATGTTCATGTACACGCATGCTTTTAATCAGCCCATCTCCATGTGCAGCCCTTGCAGCCACAAACATGCCTCTGTGCTGCCCCTTCCTAGGTGCAGTGCTTGTTGTGCACTACCGTGGTGCTGTTGTGGCTTGTGTTGTGTTGTGATGATGCTGATGCTGTCGTGCCCGCAGGTGACGCGGCAAAAGAGCTGCGTCAGTTGGGCCACCTGACATCACTCAAATCAGTACGTACACTCCATGGCACTGCAGCATCGTCATAACACTTGGCATTGAGTCGTGCTTGTAGGCTCACTGAGGGGCTGGGGCGTGGACAGCAGCCTCCCCACGATGCACACCACAAAGGCGTACCGCCATGAAGTTTTGACTGATGGAATCCACAGATGGCGAACACGCCTGTGTGATTTGTGCATCTATGCAACTCCTCAGTTGTGTCAAACAGATTGCATCAATAAATGAGCTTGTTTGTTCATGGGCAACCAAAGCGTGGCTGGCAAACGCCCTTCGTTGCCTTGCCTTGCCTTTCACCACACTTTGTAGGTGATTGTGTGGCCGTCGCAAGATACGTTTGACCTGCTCGGGCCCCACAACCTCGTGGTGTCAATCATGGAGCTTCTTGCTGACAATATCCCATTCTTGCCGTCAGAGTTGAGGGAGCAACTGCTGGCAGTAACTGACATGGCCAGGCACAAGCGTGACGTGCTGCAAGTGAGTGGGTTTCTCTTCAAGAAGGGGCAGATGTCAAGAAAGGCTGAGGCAAGAAAGCCTGACATTCCCCACCTGCATTTTAACTTAGTTGTGGGGGCCGGTGGCAGTGATTGGCCTGGCCGTGCACAAGCGTGGTGGCGCGCATGTAATCCCTGTGTCTATGTTTGTGTTGGAGGGGGTGGGGG
>JAWZTI010000218.1:0-20971 GCA_039880955.1 Chlamydomonas urium | reverse complement strand
GGTTCAGATACCGAAAGGATGTGTGCTTCCGCTAGCCCTTCACTGGACTTGAGCGGCCACATTCGGAAACCGACAGGCTAGGATGAACTCAGGGCACCCACAATCGTAGGTAAGGGCTTGTGTGCTGATGCGAGTAGTGTGTCTTGTGAATCAATTGCTGACTGTCTGAATAAGTCTTCCTTTCCTGAAGCTCTGAGCTTGCTGCTCCGTTCTAATACCTACTCCAGCCCTGCCTGCCTGCCTGCCTGCTTCCCTGCCTTACCACCTGCCTGCCTGCCTGCCTGCCTACCTGCCACACCCTGCAGTGGGCAACGAGCCTTTCGTCCCTGACCTATCTAGACATACAGCGCCTCAGCCTGTGCTGCAGGGAGCTGACTCAGCTGTCAGGTCAGTCTCTGGTCAGTCAGAGAGAGACAGAGGGAGAGAGAGAGAGCAAGAGATGTTGTTACCGGGCCACCCAGTTCCTGCGAGGTTTTGTTAATGATGAGGCCAGCGATGACCACTCAGTGAGCTTGACTCAACACCGTGCTGCAGTTACGCTATACCACAAGTTACGTTGCATCCAGGACAGGCACACTCCAGATGCATCACCAACAACCTGCACAACACAAAAGTGCAGAGTGTTTGCCGAGCGTTCGTATGGTTCAGAATTTTGGCTGCTCCTGTTCCGGGCCCATGTGTCCCACCCGTCCCACTTGTCCCACCTGCCACTGATGCAGTCCTGACGGCTTTGGAGAGCCTTGGAGTCGAACACTTGGCCCTGGACCCGCCACCCAGCCCCACCTCAATTGTTTCCCCAGGCCTGCCCCACTCATTCCACCTATCCCACCTATCCCACTTGTCCCATTGGTGCAGTCCCCACAGCTCTGAAGAGCCTTGGGGTTGAACACTTGGCCCTGGACCCTGCCACCCCAGCCCTGCCCCGCTTATCCACCCAGGCCNGCCTGTCCCACTTGTCCCACTCGTCCACTGCTGCAGTCCTGACAGCTCTGAAGAGCCTTGGGGTTCAACACTTGGCCCTGGACCCCGTCACACTGCTCCTGCCCCACTTGTTCCCTCCCACCTATCCCACCTATCCCACTCTTCCACTTGGTGCAGTCTTGACGGCTCTGGAGAGCCTTGGGGTTGGAGACATGGCACTGGACCCCGCCACCCCGCCCCCGCCCCTGAGTTCGGTCACCAAGCTGGTCACGCACACGTGCCAGGACATGGCGCTGCTGCCGCTGTGGTTCCCGTCTCTCAAGGCGCTCAGCTGTGATGCGACAAACTCGACGCTGCGCGACATCAGCAGGCTGGTGAGGCAGGCGGTGCACCCTTCATTGACATTCACGCACAATGCTGGTTGCTTACACAAAATGGCCCATACGCATCCATGGACTGGATACTTCCATAAGTGTTATCTTATTATTTATCTGCCTCGTTTACAAAACCTGCAGACATCCCTTCAGCACCTGCTGCTGTGGCAGCCGCTGTGCATGCCTGGAGCTGCGCTCGGGGATGTGGGGTTGCGTCACCTCACAGGCCTCACTCTCTTGCGGGAGCTCCGACTGGAGGGGGCGCACGGCCTGACTGACGCAGGCTGGGCAGAGTGAGTGTGGGGAGCGGGGCTGTGGGAAGAGTTCCCAGACATCAGAACGACAAGATGTTGCGGTTGAAACTGGCAAGCAGGAGTGCAGGGAGGACGGCTGATGGATGTAGAGCACCTTCACCAGAGCGGCCCCTTGTTTCAATGGGCCAGCCGATAGTGAGTGCACAATGTGAGTTTCTGGGGAGCACGGAGTGCTGACAATTGGCATAGTCTCTCCTCAGAGCAGTCAAGAGTGCTGGGGGTAAGTGCGAAGGTTGTGGAGCGCATCTGCTGTGGAGTTTCTCAGATCTGTGGTCGAAATAGGCAAGACTGACGGGTGCTTTTGTGCTTCAGGGGTGAGCTGTGTTTTTGCCAGGTGCGGCGATTGATGAAACTTAGCTGGCCGTCTGCGTTGAGCGCGCAGCAGGAAAGCCTCAAGATGTGTGCCCTATTGACAGACATGTCTGCCTGCCTTCCGCGTATAGGGCCTGCCAGAGCCACAGCCAACTGACATGCCTGCACCTGACGGCTGTTGGCGGCGTCACGCCTGTGGGCCTCGTCACGTCGCTCACACACCTTCCACACCTGAAGCACGCGTTGCTGGCCGCAATGGCAGACCTGGTAGACGAGGCGGTGGTTGCAGCGCTGCTCGCCCTACCTGTGCTGGAGGTGCTTGAGCTGGAAGATTGCCCAAGGATTATGCAGGTGTGGACAGTGTGTGAATCGCGGTCACACTTGGTTGGGGACGGGCGGCTCCAACACTGTTGGGCAGGTGCCAGCTCTGCAGAGAGGGTCAGATCCTCGCTCAAGTGTGATGCAGGCAACGCAGTGCGCCGCTTTCGGGTGTTGCAGCACTAGCGGCACACGCGTGCCGAGCTGCCTTGCTGACCTTCCTCCCTGCCCAGGTTTGTATGATTGACACTCCCATACCATGAACCTTGATGGGCGTAACCCACACCGCTCTTCCGACCTGACCACTCTGAACTTGCTGTCCTAACGGGTGCTGCCGGCGCCGCAGGCTCGGGTGCTGTCAGCGATGGAGAGGATGCCAAGGGCGGTTCGAGGGTTTGGCCCTGACCTGACAGTACTTTACCGCAAGGGGGGTGCGCTGCGGCGGCTGCGCTGGCCGTGATCTGTCTGCAGCACACGTGCAAGGTGCACCTGGCAGCAGGCGTAGCAGGCGCTCAGCAGCAGGCCTTCTGGTTCCTAGTGGTGATCCTGCGGATCACATGATGCGTCACCTGTGCTGCATTGGACATGCCGGGTTATGCCAGCATGTTGCATTCTCACGTACCTGTTGGCATGGCATGTTGGTATGGGTAGTTCAGCTTTACTATGCACGCCTGTTGGCCAGAGCAATGTATTGACGGCTGCTGCAGCCTCCAGCTTGAGCAAGCCTTGCAGCGCAGCAGTGCCTTCAAGCTTGAGCAGGCCTTTCGATGCTCTACTGTTCCGTATGCATGACTTGCCGGAACGTCGCAGTGGCATGCCCTGCCCTCGTGACTGGGCCATGTAATAAACTCTTGCTTGTACAGGTGCAGGGGACACGCGCTGCAGCTACGGGCTGAGACTGCGCGCGTTCTCTGAGCACATAGGTGTGTGCGCGGAGCAGCTGTTCAAAACAGGCTGCTGTGTGTGTCCTGGAGTCCTTCAGTCTGGACTTGTCACACCCGCAGTAAGACTTCTTGAACGCAAAATAACTTTCTTCAACGACCCTTGGGGCCTGAGCTGTACCTTGCCTTCTTCCAGCGTCCAGCCTGCCGGCTGCACTCCGTGCTGGCCAGCTCGGCAGCCCCGTTCACAGTTGACGGTGAATTGCTGCAGCGAACTTGCTACCTGCGTGCGCCTTGCAGAAGTTCTCTTTGGCCCCATCGCTGGGCCGGATCGCCGTTAATGCCTTTGGGCCCATTGATGACCTGCCCAGGCCCTTGCCTGCTCGCAGTTGTCGCAGCCGTGCACCATGCAGCAATCTAGGAACGGTGACGCCATAGCGCGCATTGTCAACTCCGGCGACTGGTCTGTGCTTGATGACTCAATGGCCTCAGGTGACCTTGCATGCCTGCCGCGCATGCGCATGGACACATGCATGGACTCAGCTCTGGCTTGAGACCCAACGCAGGCTTGCCCATGAACTCATGTTCCATCCTCGCATGCATCCACCTCCCTGCCTCAACACAGGCAACAGCATGGCTGCAATCGAGAGCCCACTGCCTGCGATTTCCGCGCCATCAAGTCTGGACGTACCTCCTCCTGCCTCATCAGCCGCTGGGCCAGAGGTTGAACTGGAGCGCCCGCCGCCAGGTCAGTTGCTCCTGCTCATTCACCTGCCACAGACCAAACTTTTGACTGAACCCTGCCGCCATCAAATGCCCTACGTTCTGATGCGATGATCGCTTTGCTGTCAACGGGGCACATGGCTGAGCAGCCACATTCGTGCCAGAGTGCAACTCTTCACCGCAGATCACTCTTGCCCAGCCACAACTGCAGCAGGGTGCGCCAGCACCTTCAACAAAACAGTGTCGTTGACCTCATTGAACCCACTCTGGCAACCCGTGGCTGGCGCTCCCCGCAGGCTGTGCACCTGACGCCATCAAGTTGTTCGTGGGCAGCATTCCCAAGTCTTACACCGAGAGCCAGCTGCTGCCGTTCTTCGAAACGGTCGGCAAGGTGATTGACCTGGTCATTGTGCGCGATAAGGTCACACGCGAGTCCAAGGTGAGCAAGTGGCATCCACACCAGATCCAGGTGCTTTGGACCTGGGTGTTGCATGCAATGCCCTTAAGGCAAGGTCTGTGGCAAGTGACAATTTGGGGGTCATTTGGGTTGTGTGATCTGCCCGACTTATCATGACCTGCTTGTGTTACACAGTGGCGTGCATTGCTCCAGAAACCTGTGGGTAGAGAGTTGGCCAGGAATACAAGTTGCTGCACTGGGCCGCAAGGAATCTGAGCACTTTCATTTACTTCTTTTTTGCAGACTCACAGATGGGGTTGGGGCGGCACCTGTTCACTGCAGATCTTCAGAACCACTACCCCCTCTGGTGTTCCAGGCATCAAGGACCTTCCTGCGACAAGCCCCTCGCTGACACTGAGCTGCTGTGTGATTCCCTTCATGACTGCAGGGCAGCGCCTTCCTGTGGTACGCGACGCGCGCGCACGCTGAGCTGGCGATCCTGCAGTTCAACCTGCGCCACGTGCTGCCCAACCCCGACGGCGAGCACAGTCGGCCGCTGGTGCTGCGCCGCGCCAAGCTGCGCGCACAGATGCAGGCACGCCAGTCGCCTTCCAACATCTCCACGCAGCATATGATGCAGTTTGCGCGCCCGGTGGCCAACCCATATGCCGGCCAGCCATCAGCTGCGGTATGTCCCCAAAGATTCTTTGCCCGGGGTTGACTGTGCAGCGCAGCCAGGCCATTACAAGACAGTGTCTTGGGTGGAGTCTGCATCCTTACAGCTGGGATGGTCTGTTTGTGCTGGGCGATGCAGTGCAGCTAAGTGCAGCAGGTGGGCGTTGATTTGCACCGACACCACGCAGAGCATGAGACCCTGACAATGCACTCAGCTGACAAAGCTGCTCTGCTGCTGTCTCTGCTGCATGCGACGCAGGCAATGGCTATGCCGGGCGTGCACAGCGCTGCTTACGGCACGGCAGCCCCGCGCCCCAACGCCCTCCTGCTGTCCGACATGATGAGCAGGCTGCAGATGCACGCCGGTGTGACACACGGCCACCAGTCGCCCACCGGCCCGACCACGTCCATGCATGGCCACAGCGCGTTTGCACAGCCCTCCCATTGCTCGCAGCATTCGCTGGCCTCGTTCAACAGCAGCCATCCGATTGAGAACGTCGACGTGATGATGCAGGCGCTGCGCTCCGCGCAGCTGGGCGCCGCCGCTGGTCCGGCTGCTGCGGGCGCCAGCGCCGAGCAACAGCTGCACAACGCAGCGTCAGCAGTGTCTCTGGACCTCACCAGTCAGCAGCTGGCCACAGTCAACGAATACATGCACAGCGTGCAGAACATCTCTGGTGCCACGCTGACAGTGTCTGTTGGCGCTGGGCCCACCTTGTTCCGTTTGACAATGTCTGGTGCTGATGCACAGGTGGAGACCGCCAAGGCTCTCCTGAGGACTGTCATCCAGGGTGCCTGAACACCCAAGCCCTAACTATGCACATGCTTATCGCAACCGATGTTGGGACAAGGAGGGCAGTGCAGCGGCTGGTATCATTGCACACGTGTCCACCATGCCATGTCAAATACAGGCCTGCCACATATTCTGTCTGGACTTGTGTTGCTGTCCAAGCTACAATGCATTGATCGTCATGCGATGTGTCTTTTGCCAAAAGTCTTCCTTGAGTATGCAGCCCCCGGGGGTGGAATCATATCTACGTAGGGGCTTGACCTGGGGTTGGGGTGCCTTATCGCTGTGAGCTGGGTCACTGGCACCACCCGGGTGGGGGCTGGGGAAAGAAGAGCATGCTTTTCACCATGCGCTGTCCATGTGCTCTGCTACTTGGTGGTCTCGCGCTGTCAGGTTTGTGACCACCTCATCAACTCATGGGGTGTCAAAGCGCTCAGGTGGGAACTGATTGTGGGGACACCCAGCACATGCTGGTTGTTAGGGCTGGCGTTGTGGCCTTGTGCAAGGTGCATGTCAGTTTGCGTTGAGCAGCTGGCTGCAACGCGGCCCTTTGTGAGGAACATGATAGGTGCATTGCTTGAGGTCCTTGCCTCAATACCTGAGATGCTGTGAAATGCTTTTGCTTAAAACGCCACCGGACATGGTCAAGCCTTTTGCAGAGTACACTCTCGATACGTTGCAGATGAATGGGATCGGTCGATGGAGCAAATGCACAAGTCCCATTGACTGCCTGTGCGCTTCGCGCCCTGTGCCTTTAACAATACATAATTTTATTATTGTTACTCTTCATGGCTGGTTTCGTGCCGCGTGCTCCGGGGGCAGGCTCAATGATGATGTAGCCAATAGCGTCTGCTTGCCGGGCTTTGTGTGCCTGACATCAGGGGCATGTGCGGGGTATGGCATGGGGCAGCGGCTGTTCCACAGCCTTTGGCCGTCAGACTTTTCAACGCTTCAACCTGCTCATGAAATGCAAGCCGCCGAACACAGGTGGACACAGGATGGAGGGTTTGCAGCCCCTTAACTTGAGAATGTCAGCCGTTCAAGACTTGTGCAAAACTAGCTCCAGGGTTGCTGAAGGTGCAACCAAGCTTTAGCATCACAGACGACCTACAAGAGTGCAGCTTGGCACCCTTCCCCATCTTGTCTCGATTGCTGTTGCCAAGAGGGCACTGCCTCATTATGGCAGCACACCGGTGCTGCTCGAGTCCTTCTGGTGTAATGTATCATTAGTGATGATGCTGAGCCGCACATGTAGGCGCATTGTTGCGAACAAGACTTTGAGGCAGGCCTGCATCGCTTGAAGTATTGGCTGGTCACACCCCCTCCCCAACCTGCACTACCTGCACAGCCTTTCCCTTAACATTGTTGTGCCCATGCAGCGCTTGGCCACCTGCCTGTACAGCCTGTGTGTGTTCGCTCCTTGCTTCAGTGGGCTGAGGGGCAATCCCGCTCCCGACCTTCTCAGGTCCTCCTGTGCTGCAGATGGTGATGTGAACAAGTGCAGCATCCGTAGCTCTGTGTGCGTTTGAGAGACGCAGGCGTCCAGCCACGCTGCCTGCGTATGCACCAGAGGAACGTGTTCGCACCGACGCCTTTTCCACAGGCCCCAATGCGTCGGAGCAGCACTACTGCAAGTCGCCCCTCTCGATCAACCCTGGGTCCACAAGCTGGCCGTTCAACAGTCCATGCGGCGGTGTGAGGTTGAAGCACAGCTGTGCCCTACACGAGCACATGCTTGCCAGGTGATCCCCCGCATGTAACCTGCAGGCAGTGCTAGTGGTGCGCTCAGTAGCGGCGCTAATTGAGCATGTGTGGGTCCTTGTGTGTATGGCATGCTGTTGTAAGCATGCAGGTTTCAAACCAACGCCTGCCCAAGTGCGCAGTGTGCCCGTTCCGCATGTGTGTGTAATGAGGCATGCATGTCATGCAGCCCGCGCACCTGGTCTGATTGACACATGACGCCGACTGAGGGCATTCATGGATCCCACGGGGTTCAAGCCCTTACCATCAGGGCCCAAAGTGCTCTGGCTTGTGCTGTGCTGAAATCGGCCCCAGAGACCGACATGAGGTACCCACACATGGAGAGGCAAGCGCTCAGGGAATCCATGACGCGCAGCACTCTGGATAACAGCGGCCAGACGCCCCAGTCGCTGTTCAGGACGACCCAAGGGCGGTGTGGAAGTACGGCTGATGCGGGTCGTACCTCCTGCTACTCTCGCATTGTCGACATCGACAAAAGATGGAGGACTTTGGTGCCCTGCTGCCTTCCGAGTCGGAGCCGCTATCGCAGTGGGGGGATGACGCAAGCAGCGATCACCTGCCCAAGCGTGGCGACGCAACAGATGACGACGCCAGCCTCCTGACATGCACCGACACCACTGGGGAGTGGTACCGAGGTGAGAAGCAGCAGCAGGAAAGGATTGGTTCGCTCACGGCGTGGCTCCTAGCCACGCATGCACTCACCACCCGCGCGTCGCCCCGTCCCTGCTGCAGCGCACGCGGGCTTGTTCCTGAACAGCGCGCCCGAGATTGAAATACCACGAGAGGTGCGTGGCTGTGTTTCGAGGGGACAGTCACCAGGTCAGACTTTGTTCTGCCCCCATGCATGGCTGCAAAGCATGGCACGGTGAGCCGCACGCTGCTGCTTCACCTCCTGCAGGCCCCAACAAAGGAGCGTGTGCAGGGCAGGCCGCCACCAGGGTGTGCTCCCGATGCCATCAAGCTGTTTGTGGGCAACATCCCCAAGTCCTACACGGAGACGCAGCTGCTCCCTCTGTTCCAGTCAATTGGCCAAGGTGGGCCACCGCATGGCTTTGTAGCCAGAAACGCTTTGTAACTTGCCTGCGTTCAGTTGACCTGATGACTTAACCATGTCCAAATGCGCACACGCAGTGATTGACCTGGTGGTTGTACGCGACAAGGCCACACGAGAGTCCAAGGCAAGTGCATCTGCCGTTTCCAGCATGAACGATGGATGATGCAAACACGTGCAAGTCTTTTTGGTAGGAAGGCGATCACGCAACATCTGCACACTGCTGCAGACACCCAACTGCCATGCCCCATGTCCCATGCCTTGCGCTATGACAGGGCAGCGCGTTTGTGTGGTATGCAACACGTGCCCAAGCTGAGCTGGCGATGAGCAGGCTCAACATGCGCTACATCCTGCCCGACCCCACTGGCAAGCAGACGCGACCCCTGGCCCTGCGCAAGGCGCAGCAGGGGCAGACAGGGCCTGCCGTCACCCCTTCCCCTGCAGCAAAAGCCAGCAGGCGTCCCACCCAGCCAAGCAACCTATCGCTTACCACCTGGGTGAGTTGGGAGCGGGATGGGCCCTTTGCATTTGCTTCCTCTATTACAGACAAACCATTGCAGTCAGGCATGCTTTGCTTATGGCCTAGCACGTTCCGCCAACAGCTTTTCCGTTTGCCTTCCAACCGCTGCTTGCCTCCATGGCGCCGTGCTGCCTGCGTAGGCTTCCACATTCCCTGTCACCAACACAGGAGGTCTGGACAGCTTTGGCTTCGACCCCATCCTGTCTCACCCCAGCTCCAGTGGCGAGGCCCATGTCGACAACATGCATGCGTCCGCTGCCATCATGAACTCCCTGGCCCAGGTCTTTGGCAGAGCGTCCGTCTCCTCGGCACCTGAGCCAAGTGGCGTCGCAGCAGCGGCAGCGGCAGCAGCTGCAGGCCTGTTGGACAGCCGAGACCGCGCGGACCTTGGTGTGCACAGCAATGGGCATCTGCTCAACAGCATGGACGGCTATCTGGCACCTGCCGCACCGGTGCAGCTCGATGCCCAGCGCACGGCGACGCTGAACGTCGCCATCAGTCGCGACCAGCTGGTCACGGTCAGCGAGTATGCGCACCGGCTGTCGAGCATGTCCGGCGCGAAGATCAACTTTTCGCCTGCCGACGCGCCTGGCGTGTTCAACCTGGTGCTCCTGGGCAGCCACCTGCAGGTGGACACGGCCAGGATGCTGCTGTGCAGGATACTGGGCCTGTCAACTTGAATGCAGCAACCAATGACCGCAACAACCTGTACGCGAGGCAAAGCAAACCTGCGGCAAAGCGACCTCCTTGCCAGTGCATAGTGGGACGTGCCTTGGCTGCAAAACGTCCAACCAGCCTGTCCTTGGGTTGCAGAAGCACACCTTCAGGCCTTGAAGGTATGGTTGCGCCTTCTGTGCGGACTGAGGTGCATAACGCGAAATGGGCAGAGAGATAATCAGGCGTCTCGGACAGGCTAATACTGTAGGTGATAACCTCCCATGGAATTTCTTTATGTGCAGGGCTTGCACACCACAGGTGCTCACCTGCTTGACCCTTTTGCCAAGCAGTGCCTGGGTGGGAGGGTTGCAGCGTGCACCCCCCTGACAAATAGCTGTCGCTGATGCATTGGTGCGACCATCTCCACCCTGGTCAGCTGTTGCGCAGATCTGCCCAGATCTTGGGCTCTGCATCGTGCTGTATTCTGGTTTGACATGGGCAACCTTGAAGATGCAGGATAGGAGAGCTTGTGCAGAACGAGGTGTATAGTACGGGTGCTGGTGAGCAAAGTCTTTGAGCGCCCTAGTGTGATCCTCTGGCCCATCAGCCCCTTCTGTGGCTGTATTGCGTAGCATTTGCTGCTACCCTTGCGCACCGATGCGTTGTGGTGGCTCAGCTCAGGGGAATGAGCTGGGGTAGCCATGCCCCTCCTGCCCTTTGGAGGCCCTCCTGATGTGGACATGTTGAACTCCGCAGTGAAGTCACACTAGACGGACCTCGGGCGGGCGGAGCCAAGCGTCATGATCGCGTTAATAAAGTTGGGGATCTGATGTGTCACGCTATCGCCCTGTAGGCCAACATGTTCCATCCGCCATGATGTATGGTGCTGGCCCTTCTGTGTTGGAAGTTGCAGGCAACACCATCGACGGGGTTTCTGTTTACATTTGCCGCAAGGGCATTTAGTCTGTTTTTCTTTGGGGATCCACCACTGGTGTCAGCCCAATGATCACAACCCAAACGCTGGTTCAGTATGCATGTCGTGCCTCTGGCTTTCGAATGTCCTGCTTGTCCCACATTGCTTTGACTGTCCTCTGTAACATGGATCCATCCATCCATTGCGTCGACTTGTGAAAACCCTTCAGAACTGACATTAGCTTGTGAACGGGAGGGTGAAGATGTTGCACTGCACGAGCACTGTGATTCAGACAGAGGGGGATATGCGGGATGCGATTGACCTTGGCGGAAGAGAAATCAATGAAGGCGCAGCACTTCAATTGCAGAATGGGCTCAACTCAGCGTATTTACACCAGGCAGAGTTGCAGGCTGTGTAAGCCCCTGGAGTCAGGGGCGGATGTGAACACGTATGGAGTGGCATCTTGGAATGCCACTCGCGGGCCCCTAAGCTGTGGTGTAACCCCCCTTTTCAGCCAATCGATGGTTGACGCGTTACAACCCTTGAAGGAAATTCTGGAAGGAAGATGACTTAGCTGGGGTCGTTGGATGGCCCGCTGCAGTGACAGCTACAGTGTCAGCCGGCCTGTGAGCTGCCACTCTACAACCTCTTGCAACAGCGATGTGTTGAGCTTGCGCTCTGTCTCGGTCATCGGGGCCATCCGCCTGTTAGCGATGCGGCACCAACACAGCACGGACGTGAGCGGGACTGATTGCAGGTGTCAGGGACGCAGTAAACAGGCTGCCGAGGCTATACTTTTTGAGCTATGCATAAGGGAGGCACCTGCTGCAAGCCTGCAGACCGTTCCTTTCCTTGGCTAATGGCCCAGGGCGCAGTCTGCAGCAAGTGTGTCAGAGGCCTTTCACTAGGCATCACTGTCGGGCCCAATGCCATGATAAGCCTGTTACCCAGCTGTCTCTTGTTCCGTGCATACCTGCGTCGCGCATTTTCCTTCATCTGTGCCTCAAGCGTGCTGCGGATGCTCTCCTTGGCCTCTTGAACCCGTCGCTGCCTCTCCCGCTCGCGCTCCTCCTCCCTGCTGACGCGCTCCAGGACAACACGCGCCGCCTCCTGAGCTCAATGCGACGGTGAGCGCTTGCGTCAGAATGTGCTGTGGCCCGCCATGTGCACTCAAACGTGCCGGCGACACTCGCTGCCTCTGCCTGAACTAACCCTCTCAAGCACAAACACACGCACACATCCTCAGCTGCAGCTCCTGCAATCGCCGATTACCAGGTCATGCGAGTGCGACTGCGCTGCCTTCGCCCCTGCTCGTGCGCTGGTCTCAGCTTCACCGCCATCGCCTGCCTCTCACCTGCTCACGCTGATACTCCAGCCGCTTTGCTTCTTCCCTCTCCTGCATCTGCTTTGTCAACACCGCAACCGCAGCCTTCTCCGCATCTTTGACCCTCTGCTTGCGCCGCTGCTCCTCCCTGTCCCGCTCCGCCTCGCGCTCGCGGTACACACGGTCGATCAAGTCCTGGTCCAGCCATCGTTTGCACTCGGGACGCTCAGCCGCAGCCGCAGCCTGCATGGTAGAGCAGGCATTATCGATTGCATCCCTCCATCAGGTGCGAGACACGCTTGCAGGAGCAGCAGAGAGCTGACGACTGATCCCCGCCTGATTCATTGTTGATGCAAGGCCAGTGGGCGAATTGGCACGCCTGGCACACGACAGCAGCATACGCCAGTGGCTCATGCGCGCAACGCCCCGTGTCGCTCCACCCTATCAGGCTGTAAGGCTGTCAGACAGGTAAAAGTTGAGCAAGCCTTACCTGCAGGTCTTGTCTGATCTTGGCCTTTGCCAGCAGTGCCATGCGATCTGCCTCCTGCTTGTCCAGCTTGGCTGCCCATTGCCGCTGGAACTCGGTGTCCTCGTCTGCCTGCTTGCGCTTGGACTCCTCCCTCAGCCTGCGGTTGATCTGCGTTTCACAAGCAGATGTGCAAGCAACGCACAGGCAGCAACAAGGCGGTTAACGTGGTACTCACTTCAGGTAAGAAAGCCTTTGAATGCTTCTTGCACTGCACTGGGAGTGGGACTTTGTCCCAGCCTGCCTGCGCTGTTACCCGCCCACACGTGTGTCCCAAACCCCAATCACCCCCATTTCCCCATCACACCACGAATGACGCCGACCACCATTATACCTGCTCTAAGAAAACATTGGAGCCCCACTATATGACGCACCTCGTTCCCTTGCAGGAACATCTTGAGCTGCAGGCGTGACTGTTCCAGCTGCTGCTCCTCGCGCTGCATCTCCGTCATCGTCATGTACGCGATCCGCGCTGCGAGGTCCGCATTGTCCTCCTTCACCCGCCGCAGCGCCTGCCGCCAGCAACAAGGCACACAACACGCAACAAGCCGAAGTTGTAGCACTGCAGCCGTGGCAGTAGAGCCTGAGCGTGCTGGATTGCATGACCAACCTCCCACATAGCCGGCACACTGTATGTGAGCCTTCAGCAAACCAGAAACTGACGCTGGCACAGGGTACATTTCAGTGCTGGGGTCCTGGCACCACGCAGTAGGGCCTTGCTATTAGCTGGGTCAGCCTGCTCCAACACCGTCCCATTGGTCGCGCGTTCCTACCCTGTTGCGCCTTTCCTCCTTGTCCTGCAGCTGCTGTATGCGCTCCTGCCCCAGGCGCTGCATTGTGTCCAGGTGCTGCTGCCGCTTCATCTCCTCTTGCGCCTTCCACGCCCGCAATGACGCCTGCACCCGGTGGCATCATGAAGGGGCTCAACACCACTGTCAAGTGCCAGTGTTTCCGTGGCTGACAAGGTACCTTTGGAGAATTGCGTGCAGTCAGACTCAAGCCATGAAACAACCAGGCGCAATACAGCCGTTGCAGATACAATCAAAGGCCATCGGCGAGCACGAAGCGGACAGGTCAGGATTACGATCATTGTGCCTCACATTGCATATCGCCCTTGTCCCCTCCAGGTGCCGTCAAGGACCTGGGACCACGCATCCAGCATGCTACCCCACCAGTGAGACGGCCTGACCAAGGTGGGTGCTGGGCAAACAAAGCTCACCTGCTGTGCTTCAGCGTACGCCTTCTCTGCTGCGCGCTCCGCCTTCTTGCGCGCGTCTACCTCCTGCATCTGCTGCTTGAGTTGACCGCGCAGCACCAGCTTCCGCTGCTGTGCTGCCTCAGCCTCAAGTTTGTCCAGGGCGTGGCCCTTCTTGATGTTGTACTGGAAGATTTTTGCCCACTCATCGCCCTCGACTTGAGCTCGCTTCTCTTTGGAATACGTTAGGATTCTTTGCAGGGGCAACAGCAGTGACAAAAAGGGCGGCCGGGCAGCGTCTTAGACACACACACAGTGCCATCGCCTGCGCCGCTGACCCTCGCCACAACCCACCCCTCACATGTTGTGCGCCTTTTGTCCTCGAACACGACTTTCTAGCACCGCCACCCTGCGGAGGCTGTGTGGCACACGACTCACTTGGGTGTTGCGCCACTTAGCTTTGTCCGCACTGCATTCTGCAGCTGGAGCAGGTCCTCTTCCTGTGTAGAGGTTCATTGTGGCAGGCAAAGGAAGCATTCAGGCAGAGGTGATGCGTTGCAGCTGGGGACAGACAGCTCCTTGGCTAGGAGTCCTAGCACCACTTACATGAACACCATTGGCTCCTGCGCGCCGCATGAAGGTAGCCACCTCCCGTTGAACGATTTCTTGACCGTGAGCCTGTGAAGAGCGCGCACCAAGAAGTCAAGCGGCTAGCTGGGTGATATGTGCGGCACACATGGTGCATGGCAGGGAACCCACGTCTGCAGCCGCGTCGCCGAACTGCTTCCGCATCTTCCTGGTGAGCTGCTGAGCCAGCAACCCCAACAGTGCTGGCTGTTGCTGCGTCTCTCGCGCCTGTGCGGCACGGGTTGATGTCAATGCTTCGAGTCGACCATGGAGAGAATACCGAGTAGCTGTGATACGTATTGTAGGTGCACGTACCATTTTGCTGCCTCCTGTCGACCACCTGGAGCGCACCGGTGTTGCTGGTGTTGCTGCTACTGCGTCCGACCAAGACGACAAAGTCGCAATCTGCACAGGCGTCCTGGTTAAGGGTGTCAGCATACTCTCTAAGCATTTCAGTCTGGTAGCAAGCTGCGTGTGGACGCTCCACACCTTCTGCACCTGGTTTGCAAACTTCGGGCCCGAAGAGCTGGCTTACAATACTGTTGAGATCCATGCCTGCGATGCATTCTCGCTGCGGCAGTGGCGCGTCCACATCAGGCCGGACAGCCTGCTCGCTGCGACATGGAACCCTCGCACCGCTGCGCGCTGGTGCCAAACACTCAGTGCCCTGGCGCATCAGCACGACTTGCACTGTGCATGCAATTGGCCACGCCAAAGCAGGCAGGCGCGTCGCATGCAAGGCCTCGGAGACGCTGATTGCTGCAGCAGCGAGCAGCAGCGGCCTGCTGGTGCCCCAGAACGCAGCAGCATTGGCACAGCTCCTCATGTCCGCAGGCGTGTTCACTATCTGCGTCGCGGCTGCAGCATTCCTAGTGGCATGCATCCCCTCCATCTGGGCCATGGCTCGGGTGGCGAGCCGGACAGAAGCAGTGCTGAGGATTGTGGAGACTGAGCTTCCGGAGAGCGCTGCCTTGCTGCGGCTGTCGGGCATGGAGGTCACAGATGCTGTGTCTGAGATCTCCAGCTTGTCATCTGATCTGAGCGGAGGTCTGCGCTCGGCGGCAAACCTGGCGATGATGACTGAGCAGGGTGTGCGGCAAACCGTGGACGGCGCCAGCAAGGCTCTCAGCCACGGCCTGCTTCCGATGGCAGCACGCACTGAGGGAGTGGCACGCAGTGAGTGCTTCACGCCCTGCGTCACATAGCTTGTCAGAACAGGCACTTCATGTTACATCCACAGCTAAGGATGTAGCTGCAAGACCAGCAGCGATGCGTCCAGGTTGCAGCTGCATTTCAGCACAATTTTTTACTGCACGTGCACCAGTCTGATAGCCTTCACGTGCTCGCCCTGGCTGATCCATGCCATGCGACGCAGGTGCACTAGAGGCGGAGCTGATTCAGCGCGCACAGCTGCAGCACACCCAGTACTTGCTGAGGAGCGTCAGCCAGGCAGCCAGCTCAACTGCCACCAATGTGCGCCGCCTGCGTGCAGGCCTGCAGGTGACGCAGCTGGTCAGCATGGCCATCGGCGCTGGCAGCGCCCTACGTCAACGTCTGAACGCTGCAGCGACCAGCAATCTGGCCACCAGGAGCAGCCAGGCATGACCGCCACTTAGTTCAGCCCATCATCTCGTTCATATATCAGCCAGCGTCTGGCCTGTTTATCGTAGCCAGCAGCACACCTTATCTGAGACCCGTTATGTATGTTTTGATGTTGCCGTGAACATTCATCTTAGCTTGAGCACAGCATGTACAGCGCATCGGTGCATTGAGCCAAATGGGTCCTCAATATTTGCCATCAGACACACTTCTCATCATCTCGCCAGCGCGACATCCAGGCTATTTTTGTTTAAGATGGCCAGCGCTCTGTCCACTCGCAGCAACGTGCTGTCAGCTGGCTGCAGGGCCCATCGGCCTGCTCGCGTGGCTGTGAGGGCGCTTGCACAGCGTCGCGATGCCAGCAACACCCACAGCACCGAAGTCGTGAGCCGCCGTGCCGCGCTGTCGACCACCGCCGCTGCCATCTTGCTGGCGGCCAACAACCAGAAGGCCTTTGCTGAGCCTGCATGCGAGGTGCTCACGTCCCCAACCACAGGTGCTTCTGCAGCACATGCGACATGAAGGCAGGCACAAACAGGCGCATTCCACCAGCTCATGTGCAAGGCCCCTATGCATACAGGCCTGCAGTGGTGCGAGACTGAGGAGGGCACTGGTCCCTCCCCGGTGAAGGGTGCACTGATCAGGTGCGCTGCTGCAGCATGAACCTTTGCGTGCGTGCGCCGCATACGCACACCAGCTTAGCGGTGCTGCAGCGGCCGCATACCAAGGCCTCTCAGGTGTCAAACTCACAATTACGCCCCAAACGGCGGAACACTTCTTTCTGTTGCACACGCACCTCCCAAGCGCCAGGCTCCACCCAAGCCCCATGGTCCCGTAGGTCCCTGTAGGTACACCATCACATACACAAAAACAGCCTGCTCTACTCCCGTGCTCCTGCTCAGGGCGCACTACACCGGCCGCCTGGTCAGCAACGGCCGCGTGTTCGACAGCTCCTACGAGCGCGGCCGCCCTCTCACCTTCCGCATTGGTGCTGGCGAGGTCATTCGGTGAGTGCTGGGGGCAATGATTTTGCGTGGTTCAGCGGAGACCTGGGCCCAAGGGCCCTGCAGACTGCTTGGTGCAAGACAGGGGATGTACAAGGCGTGGAGATGAAGTGGCAGCACAGCGGCACCTTGCAGAAGTTGTTGTAGCCACAAGGGAATCTTGGGGGAAAGAATTTGACCTAAGCTATGATGTGAGCAGCAGCATCAACTGCAATGTGTGCTTAGTGAACACTGTTCACCATGATGCATAGCAGCACTCTGACGCACACCGACGGCAGTGTCGTGCACTGCGATGCCCAGCAGCAATGGGGGCACGATTGTCCCTTTGTAACCGCTTGTGCTGCCCTGCCTGTGCACCTGCCCTTTGACAGCGGCTGGGACCTGGGCATCCTCGGCTCTGAGGCTGATGTGAGTGCTGGAGCTTGGGCTTGGGCTTGGGCTGAGGGCAAGACGCTGAACGTTTGGCAAGTCTGTGGCAGCGCAGCAGCACATATAGACACTTTTCATGCTGTGGCAGCCCAGGGCCTACGATGGGAATCTGAGCACTGGCAGGCTATTGCTGTCGTCGCTCCTTGCTGGAAGGATCGGGGTAGGGGTTCACCACTTCTGCCCACCCTTGAGGCCAGCCTGCTGTCCTCCAGTGCTTAGTGGTGAGACTGATGTAGATTGTCCTTTCCTGCACTTGGAAAGGTCTCATCAGGCAGAGTCATGATGCAACATGCACGTTGAGCTGAGCCTGCCGCTTGCCTGCGTCTTGCGCATGCAGGGTATCCCCCCGATGAAGGAGGGTGGCAAGCGCAAGCTGCTCATCCCTGCAGAACTGGGCTACGGTAGCAGGGGCGCGGGTGGCATCATCCCCCCCAACTCGGCACTGGAGTTTGACGTTGAGCTGTTGGGCAAAAGGCGCTGAGGCTCAACTGTCTGTTGACCAGTTTTGCACACGGACCAAGCTTTTATTGCTTCTGCTGTATGCTTGAGCAGTCAGATGCTCTTGATCGTTCCCATGTTGTGATCTGAGGAATTACAAATTTGTCCGTTTCCACACCGCGACAGCGGCCACCTGTTCAACAGAATCCCTCGCTCTCAAGGTATTCGCTCTCTTTGCACCTGTCACATTCCCTCGCACAGCTCAGGGGCATTCCTCATATCACAATGGCCCTGTGCATGCGTCGCCTGGCAACTCCCGCGCTGAGCCGCGCTGCGATCAGCGCCTCCCGCCGCATGGTGGTGGCCAGGGCAGAGCTGCACACAGCCAAGAACGGCCTGCAGTACGAGGACACTGTTGTCGGCACTGGCGCGGCGCCACAGCCAGGAACACGCATTCGGTGAGCGCACCATCACAGACAAGCTGCACAGGACCGACTGTGCCTTTGCTGCAGTGTTCATGCGACGAGCATCGATCTGCTGGATGCACCAATGTGTGCCTGAACATGCACCCTGCTCTGGACCCACGCAGTGCCCACTACACTGGTCGCCTGGTCAGCAACGGTCAGGTGCGGACACACCACACACAGCTGCCTGTGTGCTGGAATGAGTGGCGGATTTGCTGCAAGGCACGCTGCTAAAGCGCGCCTGTATATCCCCTCAAAAGGTGTTCGACAGCAGCGTTGAGCGTGGCCAGCCTCTGACCTTCTTCATCGGCGTGGGCCAGGTCATCAAGTAAGTTTAGGAAGCGGCATGGCCACGCAACCTGCCAGCAGGCAACCCATGCCAGCTGTTGGGGCCTGTGAGTTCCTCTGCCAGCCTGGTTGCTCCAGAGCTTTGTCAAGAGCATCACATTGAGCTCAGCCACAGAAGCGGTATGACCAGTGCCGGCGTATCACAGCTACGCCGCAGCTCCCAATCCTGTGCTTTCCTGACCATCACCGCGTGAAATCAAGCATGTTGCATGTCCACGTCACGCGCCTGCCCACTTGCAGGGGCTGGGACATTGGCATTCTGGGCTCCGAGGAGGATGTGAGTCGGGGCGGTTGGGCGGTGCAGGTGCATTGCTCACCGTTGGACAGTTGGGAGGCACAGCGGCATTATTCTCATTGCTAGTGCTGCTGCGTTGGGCCTGCTATTCGCGCTGCAACTTGGCGGCTGCGGTGCACACCGCGTGCTCTGCCTGTGGCTCTGTTTGACCCTGGCGCTCCGCAGCACGTGAACTCAGCCGCCACAGCTTGCAATCCCGTAGGCTAGGGTTCATCTCCTGCAGACCGATCAGTGTCAACCACAGCATTGCTCAACCTCAAATGAGTGTGACTGTACACCATCATGCACACTGCTTGCCACCCCACAGGGCATCCCTGCCATGAAGGCCGGCGGCAAGCGCACCCTGATCATCCCCCCCGAGCTGGGCTACGGCTCCCGCGGCGCTGGCGGCGTGATCCCCCCCAACGCGACCCTGCAGTTCGACGTGGAGCTCATGCAGTAACTTGACTCGTTTCGAATTCAAACCCAGGGCTTTCAACGTGCTGCCTAGATCTTTGCAAGATGGCCAGCAAGAATCAGGAGAGCGATTACATAGCATAGTCTTGCATGCCTTGTGGCATCGCTCCCTCAGATGCTGAGGAAGACATGTACTTTTTGACGGACCGATGTCTGTGACAACTTTATCATATGTTACAGTTGCTGCCGTTCGAGCCCTGTACGTTGTTATGTGCGGACATGCAGTGTGGACTGCCTGGCGTCAGGTCGGGGAGCCCCGCACTGAGTCCTGCTCAGGAACATTACCTGAGGTAATCTCCGCGCACAGGCATGATCACAGTGCCAGAGTCAGATCCAGATCAAACAAAAAGGTGTGTGCGCTAAGCACACTCTGTGCCACGGGATGTTAGAGAACCCAGAGCTGGCCGCTTGCTGCGTTAGGTGCAGCAGAAGGAGGGCACGACACCAGACCCAAGGCAGTCAAAAGTCCCACTGGGAGAAGTATGCGGTGGCTAGGAAGATCTCCGCAGTCCAAGGCGGCAGCCTGGCCTTTGCCGCTAGCAGCTCTGGGGTGCGGTCAAGGAAGGTGACAGTCAGCTCTATGTGCAGACCCAGGGGAAGGTCACCCATGGCATCGTCACTGTCAGCGGCATCGCCGCCACTGCTGCTGCCACTGCTGCTGCCGGCGTCGCCGCCACTGCCGTTGCCGCTGCCAGTGCTACCGTCTGCATCGCTTCCGCTGCTAGCAGTGATGTCATCGGCGGCGGCGCTTCTGCAGGTGCCCTTATCGGCGCCTGCAGAGGCTTCTGATGCACCGCCTGCACTACACTGGCCTCCCGCTTGCGCCTTGGCGTCCTCCTCGACCTCAAGCCAGAAGTCGAGCGTGTGTGGCGTCTGGGGCTGAAGCATGAAGCGCGTGATGTGTTGTACGCCTTTGCCCTGCAGGTGTCCAGGAGGGAAAGGCGCTATTCAGAGAGTGTATGGGGGAGAGAAAGGCTGTTGCCAGACAGGTGCGAAGTGAATTGTGGAGGGGGCGATGCACTGTTTGCGATGGCCCTGCAGGTACAGGAGGAGGCAGAAGCACTGGTCAAGAGTACATGTTAGAGAGAGGCTGCTGCCAGACAGATGCCAAGGAGGAGAGGCTGGTGTAAGAGAGCGATTGGGAGGGAGGCACTGCGTTCAGACAGGTGCATTGTCAACTGTTGAGAGGGCGATGTGCTGTAAACCGAGGCAGAGCCTGTCGAAGCCAGACAGTAAAACACACTACCCAGCACTGCCAGCCAGCCAGCCAGAGGGGTTATAGCCAGCAAACACAGGGAGCCACTAAAATCTGGCGGAAATCCAGCGACCTAGGGTTCCCCACGCTCACCTGCCGGATGCTGGATGGCGTGAGCCGCTTGCCAAACGACCAGGCCTTGAGAGGACCCGTCACGT
The DNA here is from genome assembly GCA_039880955.1 of Chlamydomonas urium. Taxonomy (NCBI): domain Eukaryota; kingdom Viridiplantae; phylum Chlorophyta; class Chlorophyceae; order Chlamydomonadales; family Chlamydomonadaceae; genus Chlamydomonas; species Chlamydomonas urium. The sequence goes on along the minus strand of JAWZTI010000218.1, from coordinate 246 downwards.
TCACGATGCCCCAGCCCGCACGCTCGGTGTGGATGGCAAAGTGGGCGCGACGATGGCGGCCGCCCACGCCGTCTGCATCCCCGCCTCCTGCCGTTGGAGCCCTAGTCAGACAAAGGTAAGGCGCCTTGATCACCACAGGTCCCGGTGCACCATCGAGGCCGGCTGCGCTGCGTTGCCGCTGCCCAGCTGTGGATCCAGTACGGTCGCTGTCATCGGGGGCGGGGGCGGCGGCGGCCGGGGCGGGTG
>JAWZTI010000217.1:9800-22988 GCA_039880955.1 Chlamydomonas urium | reverse complement strand
CCCCTCCCCCCCCGCCTCACCTGCCACATGCATTAGACACTCCTGGAGAGGACATCTTGACTGTCCTGTACGACGCCCTGGAGTACATCGATGACGCGCTGAAGAGCGGCGGCCACGTGCTGGTGCACTGCTCACAAGGCGTGTCACGCTCAGCCACGATAGTCATTGGTTACCTCATGTGGAAGACGGGGAGAAGCTACGACGAGGTGTTTGCGCACGTCAAGGAGGCCAGGGGTGTTGCCAACCCCAACATCGGTGCGTGCTTTGGGGACGGGGCGGGCTGAACAAGGGTGTGTGTCAGGACACTCGGACATTCAGCTCTTCAGCTGAAGTGCAGAGCGCTCAGCTCCTCACCCTATGTCCTAAGGTCCTCAGCCTCATGTCAGGACCCCGGCTGCGGGTCCGGCCAGAGTGAACACTTACCTGTGACAGGGGTAATGGGGATCGAGCAAGGCAGGCTGATGAAGCAGTGGGGGTCAGGGATGGCTGTGAACGAATGGGATTGTTGCTGCAGGGCACTGTGTTGTTGGTGGTGAGCGGCAGTGGGGACTATTGCGGTACAACTGGGCACTCTTCACAGGCTGCACCTGCACAGAGCGCTGTCCCCTGCTGTTCCAAGTCGCTTCCAGCCCTAGTCACCTCGTTCCTCCCATCATTTTCTCCCTGCAGGCTTTACCTGCCAGCTGCTGCAGTGGCAGAAGCGGCGCGCGCTGAATACGCCTGCCCGCATCCGCCTGTATCGCATGGCACCTCATTGCCCGCAGGCGCCGCTCATATTGGTGCGTTGAAAAGTGTGAAGAAAAGTGTGGACAATGGTGTATACATGGGTGTGGGCAGGAGTGTGGGCAATGCATTGACATGCAGGCAGGGCAATCATTTACAACTTGCCTGCCCTCCACGCCGCCCTGGCCCTACCTGACCCCTACTGCTGGCTGCATACGCAAGCGCCCAAAAGCGCCGGTGCTTGCAAACAGCACCCCACCTACCCCACCTACCCCCACCACCCAACCTCCACTGCTGGCTGTGTTTGCAGGTACCCAAGAGTGTTAGCGCACCTAAGCAGTACCCCAACAACACCTACCGGGAGCTTGATCGGCGGGGCGCGTTTGTGATCCATGTAAGCGGATGGAGGAGGCACGGGTTGGGGAGGAGGGGAAGCAGGGTGGTGGGGTAGGCGTCTGTGATGAGGGGGATGAAGGAAGCGCAGGGGGCGGGGAGGCAGTCAAGCAGGGGGTGGGGTAGGCGTTTGTGATCCATGTAAGCACATGAAGGAGACACACAGGGCGAGGAGGCGGTGAAGGACAGCGGGGTGTTGAAGGGGCGTTTTGTGATCCATGTGAACGGGTGCAGGAGGCGCGGGTAGGGGGAAAGGAGGAATGGCAGCATGTTTTTATGATTCCTGGGGGGATGCAGGATGTGCAGCTCAAGGGTGGTGGGTTTGTAATGCATTCGAGCGGGCGAATGAGTTGCACGGCGGGGCGAGCAGTGGCGCTTGGGGGTCATGTGTGCTGAGGTGCAGAGGAACTGCAGCTGTGGGCGCAACAGATGGGGCCGGTGAACACCGGCAGGCTAGGATGGTTGTATACCAGCTAAAGCTGACTCAGACAGGGCATGCTAGCAGTCAGGGTGGAGCATCTCTTCGGAGCTAGCAGTCAGGGTGGAGCATCTCTTCGGAGCTAGCAGGCAAGGTGGAGCATCTCTTCGGAGCTAGCAGGGAAGCCTGCATTGGCGCTGAAACTGATGCTGACACTGGCGCTGATGCCGTTGATGCTCACCGCCTGCCGCAGACGCCCAACCGCGTGTACGTGTGGATCGGTGCCGTGTGTCCTGCGGCCTATGCAACAGCCGCGCGATACCACGCCAAGCTGTTGCTCAAGTACGAGCAGCCGCACCTGCTGCAGCAGTACCAGGGGAGTCAGGAGCCGGCCATCCTCGAGGTGAGCAGCCCGGGGGCAAGGCCTGGGTCGTCTGTGCAGGTGATGTGCTAGACGGGACTCCAAGGCGGAGGTATCTGCGTCTGCTGCAGCGGTATCAGGGGAGTCAGGAGCCGGTCATCCTCGAGGTGAGCAGCCCGGGGGCAAGGCCTGGGTCATCTGTGCAGGTGATGTGCTAGACGGGACTCCAAGGCGGAGGTATCTGCGTCTGCTGCAGCGGTATCAGGGGAGTCAGGAGCCGGTCATCCTCGAGGTGAGCAGCTTGGGGAGGGTCTGGGTTTTGTCAAGGCATGAAGCTGCTAAGCCCTCCGCTGACAATCCTGTTGTGCCCCTTATCACACACCCACTTGTCTGTTACACCATTCAGTCTTTGCTGCGCTTGATCCAGGCACAGGTCATGCAGGGTTTCAGTGCGCAAAGCTGACTGTGCACATTGAATCAACTGATTGTGTCCCTCATCATACAACCCTTGTTCCCGGTGTGCCCACAGGTCATGCAGGGCGCTGAACCAGCAGAACTGATGTCGCTGCTGGACCCTCCGCTGCTGGACCCTGAGGCCGCCCGCCTGCATGCCCGCCGTGCGTCTATGGCGGAGGAGCTGGCGACAGGCAGCACAGCGTGCAACCCAGCAGGTGCGCTTGTTCATCTTAGATACCCTTTGAGTACTTGTGAGTATCACTCTGCTTGTTGTTGACAAACTGCCAGTAGGCAGCACAGCGTGCAACTCAGCAGGTGCGCTTGTTCACGGTAGATAGCCTTTGAGTACTGGACAATTTGTATCACTCTGCTCATTGTTGATGAGCTGCTAGGAGGCAGCACAGTGTGCAACCCAGCAGGTGCGCTTAACTTCCTTGCCTTTGCTGGTGAGCTTTTCGCATTCTCTGTTGTTGTGCATTCGTCGCGGGCAGCACAATGTGCAACCAGCAGGTGCACTTGACCCTGCTTCGCAGCAAAGCTGTTGCCTTGATACACGTGACATCCATGTGCCGCCACAGCTGCCCTGATCCAGCTTGCTGGCCTTGCCTTGTGTCCCTCCCCTCCTGCGCCTCAGGTCTTGATCCTATGGAGGTGTGCTCGATACCGGTCGGCACCGCCGCACCCGCGGCTGCGTCAGCCAGCGGCGCCTCAGTGTCTGGGGCGGGGGCGGCGGGCGGTGCACAGGCATCACCGCGTGTGGGAGGCGTGGCAGGGCCAGGAGGAGGCGCAGCAGCAGCAGCAGCAGCAGCAGCAGCAGGAGGGGGGACGAGCCGCCTGAGCAGCCAGTGGAGCCGGCCGCAGTCGGGCAGCGCAACGCCACGCCAGGTGTGAGGGAAGTGTGAGGGAAGTGTGGGGACATGCAGGAAAAGTGCTCTGGGGGTTGGCCGCTGCCCTTCGTCGTGTGCAACTGTGCATAAGCGGGCGCGCTCCCAGTCTCCGGGTTCTCACCATCACGCGTTGGTTCCTCACAACATTATCCCCCACCATGTGATTTTCAACACGACAAGCTCATACCATGCGCCGTGCTTTGGTACTTGTCACACTGATGGGGCCCCTGTTGATGTGCTGGTTGGCCCGTTGCAATTTCGCACCTTGGTTGCTAATCCTCTTGTGCAACACCCCCTCGACTGCTGCCTCTCAGGGCTGCTGGGTGATTGGTGACGTTGACGATTATACACACGAGTACCGTATGTACATCGATGCAGTACGGTTAGGAGAGGGCTCCTCTTCAGGCGCTGCGTCGCTGCTGATGGAAGGAGGTGAGCTGCGGGAGGGGCGAGGTGAGGGAGAAGGGGTAAGCGGTGAGAGGGGGGAGGTAAGGGACTGTGGGTGAAGGGAAAAGGCATGACATCACGTTAAGAGGAAATAGGTGAGGGACAGGCGTTGAGGAATAAGAGTCGAGGGGAAGGAGGGGTGGAGCAGCAGAGGACAACAAGGGCATGAGAAAAGGTGATGTGGACAAGGTGATGTGGGAGATGGGGGGACGAACAGGAGGGCTGGTGGGTGCAGAAGGTGTTCTCTACAAAGTCCCATCACAGGTTAACCCTGACCCCAATGCCCCAACTATCTCGCCCACCCGTGCAGTGCCCAGCATACGCACCACCATGCGCAGCTCAACGTCGATAGGACCCGACTCCCCGGCAGCAACGGCAGCGGCGCTGGTAGCAGGCAGCGGGAGCCATGGCCTCGGCTTGGGTGGTCTGTCGGGCCTGAGTGCCGCTCTGATGGATGGCATCCCCTGCCGCCCTGACAGCCCTGCGACTGCAGAGGGGAGGATGAAGAAGTACAGGAGGTGAGGGGGTAAGGGCAAGACCTTCTCTAGAGGGTGTTGGGGCTGAGAGATGTGCCATCTGGCCAGATGGATGGCTCTTTTACTTGTGACCAACTGTTGAGTCCTCAGGTGGCCCTCACAAGGGGAGGATGGTAAGCAAAGAAGGAAACAATTTTGTCCGTAGATTCTCCATTGCCTTGCTGCCTGTCCCGCTGTGCCTTGGCACCCACACATGTCCGGCGCCTTCCATGTCTGTAGGTCTGAGAGCGAGCTGCGCATCGCCATCGCCCACAAGAGCCACCACACCCAGCCGCTGCCGAGCCTCCACACTTCAATGGGAGACGATGAGATGTCATGACATGATCATCACACACGCGCACACACGCGCTGTGTGTCACATTGGTGTTGGACGCCTGTGTACTTTTGAGTTGACCTGGAAAAGGTTCCCTTTGAGGGCAGCGAGGGGCGGTGCAGCCAGCGCGCAAGCAGAGGCTGCTGTGGGCTGCTGTGGCCTTGGCTTTAGTAAATTACTCCCTCTGACCACCAGCTTTGTGCCTGCTGGCTTGTGGCCACAAGCCAGCCATGGCTGAGGATGTGCCGTGTGTGTTCGCCCTGTACTTTGCGCCAGCCTTGCATGCCTTGTGTCAGCGGGGCTGCTTGTCAGCAGCACGCCATGGCCACGGATGGTAACACTTTGTCGGCCTTGCTGCTCTCAAACAGCGGCCTTCGCACTGTCTGCTCACCGCATGTGTATATACGGGCCTTCGGCACACGCTTGGCACACGGATCACTATGCTACTCAGCTCAGCTTCAGCCTCACTTGAAGGTGCTGGGCAAGCTCAACAGCCTATCGCTTGCTGGCTTGCGCACATCATGGATATTGGTCTGAGTGTATCTGACAGCCCTGGTGTTACCGCAATACCACACAAGAATGGCGCTGGCCAGACCCTTGCAAGGGTCTCGGGTGCGCACCGTGGCATGCCGCTGCCCTTGCGGCTGCATCTGCTAGATGCATGCTGCTTTCTTGCTGGCCAGTGCCTTGAAAGTGCCAGAAAGCTTCCCTTCCAACGAGCGTTAAATGTTACTTCAGGCAACGAGGACCTAGGTCCTTCACCTTGGGCCTTCGCCTTGTAGAAGGAAGCAAGCCAGAAAAACAGACGGGAGGCAGGGCGGCCACGCGCACGAGCCAAGCACTTCACCTTCCCTTTGCCTGTCCTTTGCAAAGTCAATTCACATCACTCTGTTCTCCCCTGGCGGCCTGTTTTGGGGCTTCCTTTCGCCCTGCCCGCTGACTCATGGCTCCTGGCCGCCCTGCTTTCTGCCTAGGCCTTATTTTATGATTTGCTGGCCTGTTTCCCGTCTGTCGTGCGCCTGCTCCTCTTGAGGCGCCGGACATTGGCTGCCTCACACTTGAACTGGGTCGCGGTTCGCGCCATCAAAACCGACAAATGTCGTCCAGCATGGTCATGCCCACTGGCTTGCTCGTCCTGCTGGTTGTGTTCATGGCGAATCATGCTAGGGCCAGCACACTGCTGGCGAGGCCAGAGCAGCTACCCAGACCCCGCCAGCAACACAACCGGCTGCTCACCGCGAACACCCTTGCAGATTTCGCAACGGTGGGACTGGGGCGGCTGGCAAAACAGCTTGACTTTTATGTGACCGCCTGCGACTCGGAGTTTGAGGTGCACGCTGTCATCACCATCTTGTGTGCTCGCGCCAACCAGGCGCGTTTAGCATGACTGCTCTTTCAGACTTATGGCCATGCACAATACTGCGCATTGCCGACTGCGCATCGCCACAACACATGCATGCGCCTGATGGCCGAACTGCCAGTCGCGCTGTCTGTGGACACCAGCCACCTGGCCGCGCGCCACCAGGAGGTTTTTGCAGCCAAAGTGGACACATACGACTTCTACCTAGGCCACGAAGACGACATTTTGTTCAAACCCCACCACCTGCACTACTTCAGCAAATGGGAGCGCGCTCTGAGGCCAGCAGGGCTGTTGCACCCGGGATTCTACGTGTATTAGCAGTATGAGACGCCAGTGGACCACATGAACCACTCGGCGTTGCTCAGCTACGTGCCGGCACTGACCATCGATGACTGGCAGGCCAACATGCACTTGTTTAGGTGGCGCGGTCATCTGCTGACCATGCTGCATTCTGCCTTTGATGCCAGCTACATGCTCACCAACTCGCAGCTCGTGCGCTTCAGCACCTACCCGGCGTGGCTGGGCATGAAGGATCTGGAGTGGCATGAGTTCAACCCTCTGTTCCAGGGGCAATGGCTGGCTATCCACTACCACAGGGTCATGCCTGTCTCACACGTTATCCATGCATATGCCCTGCTGCACCATAGCAGCAACAAGTATAACAACCGGGTGAGCGCTACCAACAAGACTTCAATGAAGGTACGAGCAATGCACTTTGCAGCCCTGTTCTGCCTGTAGCCTGTGTGCCCGGCAGCGCTTGACATTGCCTGTGGCATGTGTGCCCGGCAACGCATTTGTTTGCCTGTGGCATGTGTGCCCGGCAGCGCTTCAGATTGCCTGTGGCCTGTGTGCCTGGCAACGCATTTGTTTGCCTGTGGCCCGTGCCCGGCAGCGCATTTGTTTGCCTGTGTGCCTGGCAACGCATTTGTTTGCCTGTGGCCTGTGTGCCCGGCAGCGCATATGTTTGCCTGTTGCCACGCGTCATTCCTTTCTTATCCTGAATATACCGCTCTATCCTTCCTATCCTTGCCTATCATGGCGCCTATCCCGTCTTGTGTCTAGCCATATGGGTTTCCAGTGGTTCACCCCCCTGAGTTACATGTCCGTAATGTGCTTTCTGAATGGCCTTGGATAACGCAATCTTTACAACGTTTTGGTGTGGCTGTGCTGTGTCCTATCCCATGGCGTATCCCCACAATCCCAATGGCCTGTTTGAACGGATGCTGCCCTATCCCGGTCCATGCAGGATTCAGGTTGATGCAGAAACCGACAATCATCGAGATGCTTCAATGGACTTGTGTATGGCATGCATTGGGGATGCAGAGTCCGAGACTCTCATTAAAAAATACGAAGGTGGAAATGCTACACCAGGATAGCCAAGATACTTGAAACTGCCTGGGATGGCGTTAGGCATACGTTCCTGGTACAGGATAGGCCATGTGGCCCTCAGGATAGGACAGGGATGGTACGAGGACAGGGACCCTGTGTGCTGAGTGTACAGTACCTACAAGCTGTATTGCGGCACACTCGGTCCACCACGCTCATGATGTGGCGAGCCCACTCACGATCAAATGCCTAAGCACAATCAGCTCCGGCGAGGCCTCGGTGTCCTAGCTGCCCAAAGGCGTGTCTGGCTCTGACACGAACGCCTCCAGGCGTTGGCTAAAACGCCAGATCTAGGCCTACTAGGCCTCGTGCCACAAGCTAGCTCCGACTCTGAAGGGATTTGCTAGATTTGCGGCAGGTCTAGCTATAGCTAACTATAGCAGGCCATGCGACAGGGAGGGTGCGCCCCTAACCACAGCTGCTGTCCAGGACTGTATAGGCGTATGCGTAGCTCCGCTAGGTCCGCTTATAAACCTCAGGGTGCATCTGGTGTTTTCTGTGAACCAGCCTGCACACCCTGGGCCGTGATCATGGGTCATGACTTCTGATCGGGCATGCCATGCGCATATATGGAACATGTGGAACTTTATAGAATAAACAACACATGTCACACTTTCCCGTTTTACAGTTGTTTAAACAATTTGGCTTCTGGTACTTACTCAACGGAGGGAAGGGTGCGCTGAAAAGGAGATAAAATGACGTCTGTGATCCGGAACGTCATAAGTGTGTTACGTATGCACACAGAAAGTTACTTGGACTCCAACTCACAGTGCGGCCGTGGAAGAGTTGCCAAGACACGGATGGCCCCATGGGATTGGGCTGCATGCTGCTGCTGTGTCATGGTGGAGGCGCAGGAGTGCACTGATGAACCATTTGCAGCTGCAGACTCCTTCCGAGTGCTCAGCTCAGCTGGTTTACATGTGTGCACAACGAGGCCCCGGGCCTGCCCCCTCCCAAAGGGCAACGGGATGCGAGGCATGGGTAAACCCTCCTTGGTTTGAAACCTCGTGCGCAAGGAACAAAGATAAAAAGAGGAACAGGCACAGGACAGACGAGGAACAAGCCAGCAAACCAAAAAACAGGCAGGAAGCAGGGCGGCAAGGAACCAAGAGTCAGCGTGCCGGGTGCAAGGATTCCTTCAAAGGAAGCCAAAGAGCTCTTTGGCTGCTCGAGCAGGCCGTCAAGGGAGCACAAAGTTACTTGAAAGTCAAGGGACAGGCAAAGCTGCTCCTCTTGAACGAACAGTCAGCGGCGAAGGGCCCGCGGCGTGTAATGCTTGCGAAGGCGGGGTGCAAAAGGACGAGCTCGCCCCGAGGCGACCACGCTGGACTGTGATGAAGGGCTGGTCGGTGGCATCTACCCATTGGCCGATTGGCCAATTGCAAGCAGGCAGGATCGGCGGGAGGGACGTGAAGGCTGCTGAGGCTGCTGCCAGGTCGGCATGGTTCTGCCAGAAGCGTGTCGCCACTGCACTGACGATATTTGCAAGGGCGTTGGGTGCTGACAGCTGACTGTGGCTGTGTGCCCTTCAAGCAGCCCGGCGGCTGTGCTCCATCGCCTCCAAAGCTGCCGGGCACACCATCGTCCAAACATTCTCATGAAGGGGACGGGAAGTATGTGGAGCCTCCAACTACTCCAACAGCCACAAGGCGCGCCGACTGATGGCGGTGCGTGCCAGACACCAGGCTGCGAGCGAGATGTCAATCTCATGCCGCACAGCCGCGGCAACACTACTCCAAAAGCAGTGGACTCTGGGGGAGTGGGGGCGTCTCGGGCTGAGGCTTGCGTGAGCCAGGCACGCCATCAACTGCCAGTATCCAGAGGATCTGTTTGAGAGCAGTGGAACAAGGGATTTGCCATGCATGGATGAACGCCGCACGCAGACGAACCAGAGCGCCGCTAATGGCAGTGGGCGTTGGCGCGTCAAAAGCCTCGTGAGCTGTGGCCCGCACCCGGCGGTGGTTGCGTGTGCCCTCTTTGACAGCAACAACAGCGGAAGCAGGGCACATGAGGGCATCAGGCTGGGTGTCCTGCCGGCCCAGCTGGGCTGCAGCAGACGGAGCGTGCTGGTCAAGGCCACTGTATCCGACTGAGGAGTGGTGAGCCTTATGCCCTCTGTGTCCACCGCTTGGTGCAAGCGGTGCTGTAGACACTGTGGAATAAGACGGGTGATGACACTCAGGCGCTCAGCTCCTGAACCGAAGTCCTGATCAGGGGTCATGAGTCCAGGCCCCCGACGATGGGCCTGGCCAGAGCGAGCATCCAACTGTTACGAAAAGCATCTGAGGAGGTGCAAAGGTGGCGCACCCTGGCAGTTCTCCCTGCGGCTGAGTCACCCACGGTCGCCACAAAACAGCAGGGTAGGGCAGCAGGGCATGTCCCAACATCTGCCGCCGCCTGCACTTGTTGCTGACTGCGAGGTCAACATGGATGACAAGGGCCAGCTAGGCTAGCTGCTGTGCCTGCACGCAAGCAAGGCTGATCATCTGCCCGCAGCCTGTGGTTGGCCTTGTGGTTGCGATGCATGCCTACGATGCTCAGTAGTTGAAGTGGCCTGAGCCTGACGGCCAGTCTCTGGCCAGACCTACACACTGAACGTCATGCCTAGCGTGAAAGCACGTGGTGGAGGCGATTGTCACAGCCGGCACATCATAGACTGTCACACATGTGTTGTGCAACTGCCTGCTCGTTCCTCGAGAGGTGAACATTCCTTTTACCAGCCACATGGGCTCTGGTGGGCCACATTCAGTGCATGAAAAGGCTTGCGTGAGTACTCTGCGACCATTGTTCAGGGTTTGCAGGCTGCTGCCTGACTTCGTGACATGTTTGTGACGAAATGCAGTCTTGTGCTTTGCACGCCGGTTGCATGCAGGCAAAATGGAATTGGAAATTCGAGTGTGACAGTGTGTGAGGACCCAGGAGGGACCCAGCTCCGAGTATTAGCTTCACTTGACTTGAGCCCTGGGCACCGTTACGGAACGGCAGGCCTTGAGGCCGAGTAGGCTGTCTCGCCACGCCACTAGCAGCCCGATATCCACCTGGGCAAAACGGCGCGGAAACTGCTCTGGAACAACCCGTTAGCTAGCTTGGAGCCCATGGGCGATGAGGTGTGCGAGCATGTTGTCGTCGCTTTGACCCAGCGCAGCAAGCATGCATGCGGACAGGGCACGCAGGGAGCGACCAGCGCACCGGCGACTAATGGAGAGCAGGCCTTGTCGCTGCTCCCCACGCCACTGCCGGGCACCCAGGAGAGGGGCGAGGCGAGGCCGTTCAACGGCAATGGCAAAATTGCACGCGACCCAGAGGCTCCACCAGAGCCGTCAACAAGCAGACCACGCGTGGACGCTGTGGCGCAGACAGCAGCGACGGCAGCACCACACCACCAGGTGCGTGACGGACGCAGTTTGTGCGCGTGTCATTTCGCAATGGACAGGCGGCAGCAGGTGCCGTGGGCAACGTGGGCCTGCAAATCAAGCATGAGCGTTGAAAATTCCTGCTGTGCTGTGCATTGAATCATGCTTGCCTGCAGCATTCAGAGCGTGTGGGCCATGACGACGTGTACCTGGATGATGGCGACGACCCTGCATATAAGTCAATTGGGCCGCAGCTCAGCTTGCTGGACAGCAAAAGAAAACCAAAGGGCTTGCACGTTTCATTCCACGTGAGTCGCCAGCAGCTGCAGCAACATCTGGCGCATAGCGCTTGTGCATGCTTGTTGAGGGACCTAGCAACGCTGGCTTCAGGCCTTGGGTGCGCTTTTCACCTGTCAGCCTGGTCGCTGGAAGGCCATTCATATTCAGCAAGGAACATACAGTCAAAGGCGCAAGCGTTACAACAGTTGATTGTGTACACCAATCAGCCAAGCATGTTGGCTGGCTCGCCAGCACACCCATGCCGACGCACTCGCATGCTGCTGGCGCTTGCTTGACCGCTCTTGCAGAACCTGACCTACACAGTCAACGTAAGTACCAAGGGCTGCTGCAAATGGCAGCCGCTGGTGCTGCTGGACAGCGTCAGCGGTTATTTCCCGCCCATTGAGATGACAGCGCTCATGGGACCGTCCGGATGCGGTAAGCAGGGAGGGTGGTAAGCAGGGAGGGTGGTAAGCAGGGAGGGTGGTAAGCAGGGAGGGTGGTGGCGTCGGGAGAGCACACGCACAGGAACACTGCGGACTCAGTGCCCAAGCATGGACTTCCAGGCACATGCAGGGGTTTCGCACCTCGGGCCGGGGTCAGCGCAGAGGGTTTTGGGCGTCTGGTAGTGTGGGGAGCGCTTTGGGGGTCTCCGGGCTGTGGTCAGCGGCAGATTCCCTCAGCGCAGCGCACAGGAGGGTGGAGGGTTAGTCCTCGGGCCTTCCTGCTAGAACTATAAGGTTGGCGGGTCGGCGAGCGCATGGCAGCAGGGGCTGGTGGCGTGTGCTGTGCTTGGGAGGGAAAGGTCAGTGCAGCAGTCACTCCTCCAGACCTACCCCTGTTTGCTGCCTGGTCATACCCAATGCTCCTGCGCCGCACCTTAGCCTCAGTCCTGCTCAACACCCTTTGCTGCTCATTGGCCTAAGTCCTGCTCTTGTTTGCTCCTCGAGTCCGTAGTTAGTGCCCTACAAATGACTTCGTTGCCGCCGGCTGCTGCTGCTGCTGCCGCCGATGCTATTGCTGATGCCACTGATGCTGATGCTGATGCTGCTGATGCTGCATGCAGGCAAGACAACGCTGTTGGATGTGATCTCAGGGCGCAAGAACTCGGGCACCATCACCGGGGAGGTGCTGTACGGCGTCTCGCCTGCCAGCCAGAGCTTCCTGCGGCGCTCGACAGGCTATGGTGGGTTGTGCTTGGGTTCGGGGGCCAGGGAGGTACATCTGCAGCTCGGGTTGGGTGGGCCTGTTTGGGTTGGATGACTAGGTTGGATGGCTAGCAAGGCTCCTCACTGCAGGAAGCTCTGCACGCCTCCTGCACAATGCTTGACAGGCTACAGTGGCATGTGCTGGGGTGCGCCGGCCTGGGAGTGCCTGGCCACTTCCTTCCATGATGTCGGGCACCTTGTGCTACTGTACTTCCAAACGCCCTGCCTGTGCCTGTGCCTAGCCTGATAGAGTCGCTTCGCATCGCCCCTCCTCTCGTTTCAATGCGCAGTGGAGCAGTTTGATACGCTAGTGGACAACCTGACGGTTCTGGAGATGCTTCGGTATACGGCAGCAATGAAGCTGCCACGCACCATGGCGCATGAGGTGGGTGCATTCTGGGAAGAGCACAACGCAAGGTGTGCTCCCTTTGCCAGCCAAGGTACCTCTACTGTGACTTCGTTGACTGCGCCTCTGTGCACATCATTGGAGCACAAGGCGGCTGCACTTATGAGCAGGGAGGGGAACACAATTTGGCACGCAAAGCACTGTTGCGCAAGCGATGCAAGGCAGACTGAGGCTGTGGCAGGCAGCAGGTCGGAGTCTGGACTCCTGCCTTGCCCCTCCTTTCCGGGGTTGCTGCAGGAGTGCACCTTGCGGACTCATTTAATGTTTTTTATGGCTGCTGCGAGCGCAGGAAAAGGAGGCACGTGTGAACAAGGTCATCGCGAAGCTCAGCCTGGAGCGCTGCGTGGAGACGGTCATTGGCAATGCGTCAAAGAGGGGCATCTCGGGAGGGCAGGCGAAGCGTGTCAACATCGCGGTGTCCATCTTGACGGAGCCTCTAGTGCTGTACCTTGATGAGCCTACATCAGGTCTGGACTCATTCACAGCAGACGAGGTGAGGTTAGGGGCAGGTTGATGGGTGTAGGGCATAAAGTGTTGGGTGGCTTGGCAGTTGAGCCACTGATGCTGTGCCTTGATGAGCCCATATCAGGCCTGGACTCATTCACAGCAGACGAGGTACAGTCAGGGGCAGGTTGATAGATGTAGGGCATAGGGTGTTGGGT
>JAWZTI010000216.1:0-42239 GCA_039880955.1 Chlamydomonas urium | reverse complement strand
CGGCGACGACGTCGGCAGCGGCGGCGAGTGGGCACGCCACGGAGGCGGAAGGGCGCGAGCGGCGGGCGCTGCAGGAGGCGCAGACGGCGCGGGCAGAAGCTGCGGCGCTGCGAGCGGCATGCAAACAGGCGGAGGCCTTGCAGGTGCTGCGGGACGGGCCACTCGTTGCTGCAGTATGGTGCTCAGGCTGCATCGCTAATCTATCAACACATGGCATGGCCTGCCGCTGATCATGCATCATGCATGCACAGGACTAGGCTGCTAGCCGATGCAATACAACCTTGCAATGCCTGCACCAGTCTGCTGCTGCCCATGCCACAGCCAAAGTCTGTTTGACCGAATTTCGCAGCAGGAGATTTCCAGGAAGCTCTGTCAGATCGCAGTACTCCAGCCACTGACTCTTCTGTGCCCCCCGCACAATGCCCCCGCAATGCAGCACGAGGCCGACGCGAGGAGAGTACACGTCGATTCAGCAGCAGAGCAGCAGCTGTCGGCCCTGAAGGAGGCGGCCCAGGCGGCACAGGCGGAAGCGGATGCCCGGGTTGCAGCGCTTGTGCGTGGCCTGAGGGCGCGCTACTTCCGCGACCCTGCTCCCGCTCCGCACACGCCAGGCGCCAACACTGCTGGCGGCGGCAGCGGCAGTGGCGGGCGGGCACCGGTGTCCCGCAATGCCGTCAGGACGCCGGGCAGGCCGCCGAGCGGTGCGCAGCGACGCTTATCGCCGACCCCAGAGGTAGCAAATGAAGACAACGCATCCAGCAGCCCTGGTGCTGGCGACGGTACTGCGACGATCGGGCTCAGCCCCTCCACACTGTCCACACTCTGTCGGTTAGGCGCAGATGAGGTGATGGATGTGCTTGAGGCTTTCATCAGCCGCCAGGCTGCCGCTCTGGAGCGCCAGGCGAGCTCAAGAGATGCAGAGGGGACTGACGATCCTGCGGCGCGGCCTGAGGATCAGCAGGTCGTATGGGAGCTGCTGTGGCTGGAAGGCTCGCTGCTGCTCGTCTTGGCAGAGCTGCGGCAGCAGGAGCGCGAATGCGAGGCGCTGCGCCTGCAGCTCCTCTCCACACCTTCCACACCAGGGCTGCCCAGTGGGGCTCCCAGCTCAGCCCAACCGCGTCTGGCCTCCGCACGCTCGCAGCGTAGCAGCTCGCTTGCCGCAGCCACCTCTCTGGAGGCAGCGGGCAGCGTGGCCGGCGGCAATCCCGCTCGGAGCTTGGCTGCACAAATGATGCGGGCAATGGCCGCAGAGCGCTCTGAGCTGCAGCGCCGTGTCGCCAAGCTGGAGGCGAGCGCCAGCCAAGCGCGGGACGTCAGCCGCACATCGTCCACCAGCCTGCGGGCCTCGTCAAGCGGCAGCGCGCACGGCCACCCACAGCTGCACCAGGGCAGGGACACCGCCTCCTACGGCCCCCTGTCAGCGCCCTTCACGCACTACGCGCCGCTGCGCCGCTCGCTGTCCGCACGATCAGCGGCGTCCAGCGCCTCTGCCAACACAGCACCAACCTCCCCAGGCCTGGCATCGGCATCGTCCGCCACACTTGCTGCTGCCCCCTCACAGACCCTCCCAACCATGGCCTCACCGAGAAATACAACCAGCCCGGCGACGTCTGGCCTGTCGTTGCAGCCACAGCAATCATTGAGCCCTGCTGCCGCCTCCTCCGCCACCGCTGCCAAGCACCGTAGCTGCAGCGAACCCTCAGACGGTGGTAGCCCCTCCTCGCCCACCCTTTCAAGGGCTGATGTGGACGGCCCGCACAGCGCCCTTGACTGTGGCAGCCCTGTGATCACGCCCCGTCATGCCGTAGACTCCCCAACGGTTGCCGACGCAGTCACGCATGCATGGGCGGAGGTAGGCGGCGCGAGGTTGGCCAGCCAGTTTCAGCGAGAGGGCTGCTTATCAAGCATAGCACCCCCACCCCAGGGTAAGGGCAGCGGCAGGCAGGACCCTGCTACTTTGCAGCCAGGTGAGCATGGCAGGCCCAGCAGCGGCAGCCCACTCAAAGCATGCTACGATGTAGATGATGTGATGGCGATACTGGAGGGCATTGGCGACGCACTGCCATCCATGCGGCAGGGGCAGGGCGGTGTTAAGACGCAGCAGCAGCAGCAGTACAGGCCTGTGGGGCTAGGTGGGTCGTTGCTTGGCCCCACGCCGTCCCTGCTACCCGGTCGCAAGACAAGTAGCCCCAGGCTTGGCACACCAGCCTGGGATGGATGGATGCAGGTTCTGAGCAGCGGTGAGGGGGTAGCAGCAAGCGGAGCTGCTGCGGCCACCGTTGACACAGCCGTGGGGGGGAGGGGGTCCCTGCTGGTGGGGGGAAGGGGCAACAACAGCCGCCAGCTCACCCCATACTTATCCAGGCAGCGGAAGCACTCGGTTGATGGGCTGCGACCATAATGCCAGTTGTTATGCATACAACGAATGAGCCATTTGCCATATGCTTGTTGCAGCAAGTGTTCAATGTACAGCTGAGTTGAGATCTGTCTGTTTTAAGAATTTTCCTCCTGGAAAGCCTTCCTTCCTCGCTACTCTGAACCGCCTCCTACCTTCCTTCAGTTGCTCTTCACAGTTGTCTGCTCCTTACTCAGAGGGTTGAGGGAGATAACCATCCTTCACCGCCTACGAGGACGCCCCTGTATTGATGTGCTGAGCTGAGCAACAGCTTGCTGGCAATCAAATGTAGTCATTACACAAACCAAGCCCCACTCGAGGCGTTGCATGAAAGCATTCCGCCCACAAGGCTGTTGCCAGGCTTATGGCATGCATGCAACAAGCACAGCGCACAAAGGCGATACAAATCCAGCACGAGGGCATCAACAAGCTTTGCCCTGATCCTGTCTGGCCACCAACCAGCCAGAGCCCCTGCCCTAACGTATATCTTTGAAGCCGCTGCAGTTCTCTCACACCAGTCTGCTGAAGGCCCCTGAAGGAGCCTGCAGCAAAATAATCGGCAAGGGAACGCGCACAGGCCACCAATCGGTGAACGAGCGCTTTATGACAGCGGCGCTCAAGGGCTGCCGCACAGGGCAGTGCTACGGGTGGGCAAGAAGGGTGTTCTTCCAAAGTGAGGGAGCAGACACGCACAGTGAACACACACATAAGGGGGGCCAAGCACTGTCACCGGCACAGGATGCTGGTAGCAAGGCAGCCAGATGCATCAGCAGGCACTGGAGACATCAAAAGAATGATTGTTGATTTCAGCAGTGGTCAGGAAGGGTGCGCCAGCAATTCCCGGACCTTCTTGTTTTCAGAGCCCGTTCGGTGGTGTGGTGAGGCGTGAGGGCGAGGCCCAGGCATTGACCTGGCCGCAAAGAATTCAAGCTGCTTAGGCTTAGGTTGCGCGAAAACCTGGAGCGGAGCAAAGGAGCAACTTCTGGCGATGAAGGTCCAATTCCTTGGTGCAAGACCCCTTTGGGGGGGTTGCATCACAGATGCTCATTCCCATGCTTGCTTGCTTGCATGGCAAGTGCACAATGAATCTAAGACATTCGGTTGGTGCATTTCCGGCTAAAAGGGGAGTATAGCAAGGTGCATGGCCAACACGCAGCATGGCTGCTGTTGAAGCAGCTGCCCATGCCGTGCGCTCCGCTGCCTTCACAGATAGTTAGAGTATGCTGGGTGCGAGGCAGACTGGCTACCGCATGTGCTGTCCGAGGCGGGTTGCGAGGCTGAGGGCTCCTGGATGCCCTTCTTAATTTTCTGCTGGCGCAGAGCATCCATGAGTGTCATGTTGCTGCAGGCCGCGTCCTCCTCCTCAGCTGAATCCCGCATCCTGGGGTGCAGGAACCTAAGCAGGCGGTCGTTGCCCTGGGGCAGAGGCGACGTCGTGCTCAAATTCCTGCTGTGGCCAGCATGGGAATCAGCCGACGCCGCCTGCAGCACCCATCGAGGCACAGGGCTGGAGGAGCGGCTGCTGCTGCGCGCAGCATGCTCCTGGTCCCAAACGTGGGAGGGTAGACCAGGCCTCTGCATGCCATCATCGTCGGCAGCAGTGCCGCTGCATTCCTGCAAGCCGTGCGCATGGGGTGCTGCGAAGGCAAACTCCGAGCCGGTCATGAAGCGTTTGCGCTCCAGCTCCTGCTCAATGGCGTCTGCCAGAGACAGGTTGCTGGTATCAACGACGTCGCGCCCGGCGTGAAGGCGGGAGCGCAGCGCGGAGGTTGCATGCTCCACAGCGCGGCCCAATTGTGCCTGTGGGGTGCGACCAGGATTTCATGCGGTCAATTCACAAAATGCATATAGCTGCACAGCGCTTGCATGCTGCTGACAAGGGACAGCCCGCGGGCAGCTGCTCGATGCCTGGTCTGGCTTGGTGTCGGGGCCGCCGTGCACATTTGAACAAAGCACGTTGCTGCTGCTTCGCTGATGCCTGCGCCTCTTTTAGTTGAGTTCTATGCGCACCTGGTCTGCGTGAGCCAGTTTTGTGAGCTGAATACCAACGCCCGCAAGTGCCGTGGTGCAAGAGACGGCCTGCGAGCATCAGAGTATGCGCGTCAGCTGACAGAGCTGGAGCAGTGCGAGTGGCCGCAAGGCTGCAGGGCAGGGGCCAAGAGCCTTCCGGGCGCATTCCACTTGGTGAGGCCTGCCCCGCATGCTAGCCCCGCAGTCAAACACCAGCCGTGCTAAAGAGCGCACCTGCGCCGAGCAAGCGAAGCGCGAGGCAGAGACGAGGAGCGCCATAGCCGTGCTGAGGCCGGCTGTCTTGGAGAAGTCGGCTGGGGTGCACAGGCGCTTTAGCTGAGGCAAGGACTGTAAAACTCTAGCTGCATGCGCCGCAGCGCTGGCACTGCTGGGACGGGAGGAACGTTGTACCCAAGGTGCGAATTTGGCGAGCCAAAGGTGGCAGGTGCTTGTGAACGCGGTGGCAGCGTGAGCGCTGGTAAACTGCCGGAGGCGGAGGCGAAGTGGAGACGGGTGTAAGTAGTGTCAGCCGAGTCAAGCCTTGCGTGGAAAAATCCCACTCGTCCACACCGCTGGTCGTCTGACATTTCTCGACGCTTTTTGCGAGCAACCATTGCCTCACGTTAGGAACATGTGCAGGGACTTGAAGCACGTCATGATGACTGAAATCCATGTAGGCGCCAACATAATATCCTGAAAATACTTAATTGCTATGGAGGGAAACTCTACTAATCAGTATCATCCTGGGCTGGTGCCGCTGGCGCCGCGTCGCTTGCAACGGACGCATGGGACGCCTCACCCAGTGCGCTCCCAGCACCCTCCTCAGAGCCCTGCGCTGCAAGCTCATCCACTGCAGGTGGGCCAGAATCCGGCATGGCCGCGGCGCCTTCTTGCTGCTCCTCTTCTGCAGTCCACTGTGCCTCGCCTTCTGGCTGCCCCTCAGCCTCCGTCTCCTCTGCCTCTGCCTCCTGTGCCTCCACCCCTGCCTCCTCTGCCTCTGCAGTTGCCTGCTCCGCCTCTGCTTCTGCCTGCGCCTGCTCTGCCTCAGCCCCTATTCCATCTGCGCCTCCATCAGCGTCAGCGTCACTCCCAGACTCCACTCGCGCCCCATCTTCTTGCGCCTCTCCCTCGTCCGCATACCCCTGCTCCGACTGACCCTGCGCCTGTAAGTACTGCTCTTCCTCCTGCTCCTGCCCCTGCTCCTGCTGCCCGTCCCAATGTGCAGGTATCTGCGCGTCGCCCTCGCTGCCCATGCTCTGCGACCCCGCATGCGCCGAGAAGCCCTCCTGCGTGCCGTCCCACTGTTGCTGCTGCTGCTGCTGCTGCTGCTGCTGCTCGCCCTCGTATGCCTGCACCTGCGTCGCCTCTTCCTGGAAGTTGACGACAACTTTGAGGAAACTGTCGAAGCTGATCCGCTGTCCGTTCGGACCATCCTCCCGCTGGGCCAACAATCGGTCCACCAGTTGCCGAGTTGAAGGCATCGCAGGGTCCAGGCCCGCCATCACGATCAGCTCACGCAGCTGGTGAGGCAGCAGGCCGTTCTTGGGACCGTCGCCCGCCGCCATGAGCGTGAAGGAGTGCCGCAGCATCTCGATCTCCTTGCTGCTCAGGGTACCGGAGTGTGCCTGCACCTGCGAGTGACAACAGCGAGGAGCGGCGATGCCAGCATTGCTCAAAGCAGCGTGCTTGGCAGGCATGGGCAGAAATGCTGCTTCAGCAGCTTAATTCAAGGCGAGAGGCTACAACTGCTGCCGTGGTCACGAACCTGCAAACGTGCACTGCAGCTTTTCGCTCAAGTTCCAGCACAAACCCCTCGGCTACACTATGGGGAGGCCCTCACCAGTCGCATGTCCTTGGTGCCCTCGGCGCGCATCTTGCGCACTGCCACCACCTCTGACGCCAGCACCTTGTTGGGCTGCAGCACCTCGAGGTCGGGCAGAGGCTTGGGCAGCACGCCTGCATGGAGAAGCACAGCAAGCGATGCAACATGCTCATAGCTCGTGTCGATGTGGCTTTATATTGGCAAAGGAACTCTTCAACAAAGCGACGCGCTTGCTGTAGCAAGTTCGTGATTTACCAGGCAGTAATGTAGGTCTGAAAAAACACTGCCTGAATGCTGCCAGGTTGCCTGCCTTGAGGTTCAAACCAAGGGCTGCAAAATGCAAGCCTGCATGCCCTGAAGGCATGATGCCACACGTGCGTGCGCACCTGTGGATGACAGGTCCAGCTTTGTTGTGAGGCTCATGTTGAGCAGCTGTCCCTTGAGGGGCTCTAGGTCTTCGTCCTCAATGTTCAAGACCGTCCCACACCTGCACAGGATGCGAAGTGACGCAGTCTTTGTGTGACATGGTGCAACAACATGGTGCAACAACAGACGTGCAGCGAGCAGATAGCGAGGGCGGTCAGCCGCTGCAGATGTTATGCTGATGCTGCAATCCTCTGATGTGGCCCAGTTGCGCGTGTCTGCTTGCTTGCCTGTGGCTGCATGCCTGGTGGCGTCCACTGCCAGGTAAGTGCTGTTCCTCACCGCCTTGCACTTGGGGCACAAGACCCAAGCGCCCTGCACCTTGAGACAACCCACCCCAGGCGGTCCTGTGCGCTCCACATCACTCACTTGGGCTGGTTGTGTACATACTCGGCTATGTACTTGCGCTGGCGTGCCATCATGTACAGCGTGCCGCGTCCCTCCTTGCGGTCGTTGATGAAGTTGCCTGTCACATGCAGGGGCAATCGTCAGCAAGCTTGCATCCAGAGGGTGGCACCCGCTGACACACAGCCCCTGCGCTGCAGCTGTGAAATGCTATGCAGCGTGGCTTATGCAATGGCTTGCCCCTGCAAGGCCCATCAATCACAGAGTGGTGCTCACCAACAAAGACGTCGCCATTTGCGTAGAAGTAGGTGCCGTGGCCGGTGCGCCGGTCATCCACCCACTCGCCCGCGTACACATCCTTGTTGGTGAAGCTGTACCGGCCGTGGCCGTGGCGTACGCCAGCGGTGAAGTCGCCCTCATACGCCTCCCCGTTGGGGTAAGAGCGCACGCCGTGCCCCTCGCGGATGCCCTGTACCCACTCGCCCTCGTACTCCATCATCCAGGGCTCTGATGCCAGGCGGTTTGCCTGTGGCCACGTGGGAAAGGGCACCGCGATCGCAAGCTTGGTGAGCAGCACGCAAAAAGGACACCTGCACGGTGTCACTGACCCTCCTAGTGGCTCAGCCAGTAGGAGGGTACCTGATCTGATAATCGCTTGTGCTTGTCAGTAATGCGTGTCCGCATGATGGCAGGTTGGCAATGCATAGCCTCCCTTGCGACTGCTTTTTGCCGTGCATTCTACACAGCACTCACCGTGCGCACAAAGTACCTGCCGAAGCCGTGAGGCCTTCCTGCCAGCACCTCGCCCTCATAGCGGCCCTTCTCTGTTATCAACTCTCCATACTTGCCTGCCCTACCAGGCCCTGCGCAATCGAACATGAATTACAGCATGATGCAACTCTTAGCACGCCCATCCCAGATGAATCAATCGAGCCAGCAGCTGAAGCAATGTTGCCCTGCTGCATGCCCATATCCATGCTGAAGCCAATCCGGCCTGCTGCTGGGCATACCTGTAAGGCATGCGGACAGGGGGTTGCGCTCCTTGGCTGTGGCGTTCCAGCTGCGTGTGTGCGCCTTTCTGGGCAGGGTAGGCCTAGGAGGCGACACTGCCCTCCGCAGCGTAGCTTTGCTGGTGGGGATTTCAACGTCCGGGTACTTGACGGAAGGAATGTCCGAGTATACAAGCTTTGGCTTGCCCGTGCGCGTCATTTGCTGAGTCCCGCCCTCGCTCTGTACCATCGACTTGCGCGTGCTGGCAGCGCCCTGACGGCGCTGCTCGTAAGCTGGCTCCTCAGGGATGGTTGGCTCCATGGCTGCTGCAACGCGCGATGCTGTCGACTGCACCCCACCTGACAGAGGAACCTCGACGTCCCCCACACCAACTGCCTTAGAACCTTTGTATGTTGCGTTTCGTTCCTGCCGGTCAAGTGGCAGCACGACCGCCTGCATGCACGAAATAACTTCACTTACATCCTACGAATATGGCGCAACCAAACGCAAACGATATCCCATGTACTGATTTTGTGCTGAGAAGACAACACAAATAAGGGCTGTCATCTAATTAGGCGTCCTCATCATCAGGCTCTACAGCCGAAGGTCGCCTGGCTGCAGGCTTCAGGTAGGGGCTGACGCGGATGTTGAGTGCAGCAGCGCAGCGACGGAACTCCTTGACCTCATCTTGGCTCATGCCCATGGTGCCGCGCCGGGATACATGCACCTGCAGGAAGCCCAAGTGAGCAAGCAATGAGTTGAACAAGGTTGCAGGTTGAGCAGATGCCCCTGAGCGCAGGAGGCGCTGCGGTGTGGCAAGGAAGCGGCACCAGCAGCACAGTGCCTGTCACAGCAGTCGCCCCTGCCCTGTTTGTGGCGCTTCACGGCCGCTGACCTGATGGATCAACCCACTGCTGTGCAGACCCTTCCCCTGTCTACCTCTTCTCTCCCACTCATGTCCTGTCCCCTTCCCTAGAGAGGCCTCTCACCTGTCCATCGCCAAGATCCTGTGCGTCCCCACAAGCAGCGTCCATCCTGCCGCGCTGCTCTGCCTCCCAGGCCTCAGCCAGCTGCGGGATTGGAGACAGCGCAATATGCTGTACGCCCTGCTTTACATCCTGCTGCTGCACCACATCCTCCATCCGCACCACGGGCGCCAGACCAGGTGTGGTCTGAACACCGATCGACAGCGCGGCCTGACATCCTGCATCCGCATGACCAGCGCTCCCTGCAGTCGTGACCGATATCCTGGACAGTGGTGCGGGCATGCTGGCTTGCAGTTCAGGCTCGCTGGTTGCCAGCACCAGCTGTGGCGTGCTGAACCCTGGGAAGCTGTCATCCTGCGGATACCACGCAGGCGACAGGTGCTCCCAACCTATGGGCACCCCCAGGTCAAGAGGCGAGGTATGCACTGGTGTTGCACAGCCTGAATCTGCGTCGGCCAGGTGACTCGGCGTTGGCCGGGCTTGGAAATCTTTCGACTCAGTGGCGGTGGCAGCAATTGGTGTGAGGGGCAGGTCCGCCATGCCCCCGCTGTAGTTTGACGGCGCAGTTGTGTAGCAGGGGGAGGCAAGGGGATGAGAAATAAGGTGCTGACCTGGGGAGCGCGGGGGCGACACCGGTGTCAGGTCTGGCAGCGGGTGAGCCACCAGGCCTGCGTCCTTGTCCTCCACCCCCTCGCCTGCATCAGCAGCTGCGACAAGCGCAGCTGGCAGCGCTTTGTCCTCGGCATCACCGCTGTCGTCGGCGCTGCTTGCCTTGGCGCCACCCAATGCGCTGCTTACGGGAGTTGCATGCAGATCCGCAGCTACAGCGGCACCTGCAGCTGGCTCTGCAGGGGCTTGCGCCAGGCGCTCGCACCTTGCAGCCTCCGCAGCCTCGGCCACAGCCCGCCATGCACCAAACGTCAACAGCGGCTGCCTGACAGACTCGCAGCCTGCATCTAGCGCTGCGCTTTCGCCCTTGCTCTGCTCAGCGTCGCCAGCTAGCCTGCCCGCCCTCACGCCCAACTCTGGGGACAAGCCCAACGTGGTGCCAGACCTAGTGGCGCTGTGCATCCTGCTGAGGCCAGTGCCTAGGTACGAGTAGGTTGACTCGGGAGTGACCACGCCCTGGAACAGGCTCATGGTGGAGGCAGCCATGCTATTGAGGCTGGGTGACGATGCAACTGTTGGGGATGCTGCAGCGGCGGGTGGGGAAGCGCCAGGTGGGGATGGGGAGATTTGGGCTGCCTGCGCTGAAGCCGCAGCTGCTGTCAGTGCCTCGACAGCGGAGGGTGCTGGCGTTTTGCCCATGCTCTGAATCTCAGTCAGGCCAGGTATGCAGCTGGGAGCCAGGCTGGCAGTGTCACGAAGCATGTGCCCAAAAGTCGGAGTGCCATGCATCACGGCCTCGACTGCCTGCTGAAGCTGTACAGGCTGCTCACACCCATGCATGACTGATTGTCCAGCAGCCACAGTCTCCTGCTCCTGCTGCACCTGCTGCACCTGCTGCTCCTGCTGCTCCTGCTGCACCTGCTGCTCCTGCTGCCCCTGCTGCCCCTGCTGCCCCTGCTGCTCCTGCTGCTCCTGCTGCACCTGCTGCTCCTGCTGCTCCTGCTGCTCCTGCTGCTCTTGCTCCTGCTGCTGCTCCTGCTGCTGCTTCGCTACTTGCTCAATCAAGGACGCCAGGAACTGCTCAGCAACAGCAGCGCTGACCGCCTCCTTGCTGTCAGTCACGGCGTGTGCTCCCTCACTGCCACCCATACCCTGCTCCTCCTGACCAGCAATAGCCTCTTCACTGCCACCCATACCCTGCTCCTCCTGATCATCAATAGCCTCTTCACTGCCACCCATACCCTGATCCTCCTGATCATCAACCACCTCTGATGTTTCATGCATGCCCTGCATCTGGCCAACAATCACCACCTCACTGCAAGTCACGCTGTGCACTTCATCCTGCACCTGACCATCCACCGCATCGTACTCACAAATCGCTACATCATGCAGTTGCGCCATGTCGTCAACACACACTGCCTCCTTGCCAACATAGCTCATGCCAAGCTCTTTAGAAGTTAGCTCAGTGCGCTCTTCTTCCCCCTTGCAAGGCGCTTCATCCAGCTCCTCGTGATCCCTCTGCTCAACACACAGTGACTGTTCAACCTGCACATGTTCCTCCTGCTGCCCACACGCAACACTGTCCTTGTCCAACACCTCCGCTTGTGCTGTCTCTGCATCAGCTGCTGCAGCCTCAGCACCCCCCTCCAGCACATCCATCGTCTCCAGGGCCACAGCGCTGCCTGTCTCAGCACAAACAGTGCCTGGCATCTGCCAGCAGCTAGGCGTGAAGGTGCCCCTGCCAGGCATTTGCTGCTGTCCATCAGCTGCGGCTGCGCCTGGTGTGAGCTGCCCAGCGTCGTCCCCCGGTGTCAGGCCAGGCGTGGCAGACATGGGCGTCATGAACGCCAGGCAGTTTAGGTAGATGCCTCCGGGGATACCACCATGACCATGACTGTCCCTCCTGCGCCCGGCATCTGAGGTGGCGGGCTCGAATGCCACTGAGGGGCAGGTCAGGGGCGTGAGGAAGCCAGATGTGCCTGAGGGGCAGGATGGTGTGGTGGCCAGCGCTGCAGGGCTGCCAGCATCAGCGGCAGGCGCAGCAAGGTCAACGCCTCTGAGCGCAGGGCTTGCCAGACGCAGTGGAGAACCAGACGCGGTACCCTCAGGTGCATGGTCGGCCTGAGGCGAAAACCCAGAGGCAGGAATGCCGCTGGCCGGAGACAGCCCCCGCAAGCTGGCTGCTGGGGTGGTCAAGGCTGGGCTGGAGGCCAGCAATCCATCACCCTCTGCACCCGGCGAAGGCCTCGCAGCCGATCCCGCTGACGGTGATCGCATCTGGCCTTTGCATTCCTCTGCAAGGATGTAATTGTCTGTCTCGCTTGTGCCTGCCGCTCTGGCCACCTGCACAGCCTCGCCCTGCGCTGCCTCCTCTTCCACCTGCAACGCCTCCACCTGCACCGCCTCGGCCTCCACGTGTACTGCCGCAACCAATGGCGCTGCCACCACCTCCACCTGCATAGTTTCCACCTGCACCGCCTCTTCCAGCAGCGCCACTAACAGTGTTGCCTCTGCCGCGACCTGCGCTACCTCCGCCTCTACCTGCACCTCCTCTGCCTCTGCCTCCACTGGTAGTGCCTCCGCCTCTACCTGTACAGCCTCTGCCTCCACCTGTACTGCCTCCATCTTCACCTGTAGTGCCTCTGCCGCTCCACGTACTGCTTCCATCTCCGCCTGTGCTGCACCTGCCTCAATTTGTACTGCTTCTGCCTCAACCTGCACCGCGTCCACCTGCACCGCCTGCACCCCTGCCCGCACTGCCTCCACCTGTACTGCCGCTAACTCTGCTTGCACTGCCTCCGCATCTTCCTGCACTGCCGAAGCAATCACCGCCTCTGCCTCCACATGCATCGCCTCCACCTGTTCTGCCTCCACCCCTCGTGCCTCTCCCTCTGCCTTTACCTGCACCGCCTCCGCCTCCATCTGTACTGCCTCTACATGCACTGCGCTCCCCTGCACCTGCGCCGCCTCCACATGTTCTGCCTCTGCCTCCACCTGCGCCGCCTCTACTTGAACCGCGTCTGCATACAACGCCTCCACCTCCGATGCAATACACTCAACAAGCTCTGTAATGATGCCATCGATGCTCTCATCATCATCGAGGCCCTCCTCCACAACAAACCTGTGCTGTGCCGCCTGGCCCCTGCCCATTTCTTGCTCACCAACAGCTAAAGAAAAGCTGAGCTGGCAGTCATCACGATGGGTCTCCACCTCCAGCGCAGCACTGCATCTGGCAGCACTCGAAGCGCTTACGTTTGCTGCTGCAAACTGCTCTGCTGCTGCAGCCAGTGACCTGCCGCCTAAAAGCACAGGCGTCTGCGCACTCTGTGCAAACATGCTGCCACCAATCGCTGGGCTGCTGACAGCGAATGGCTCGCCCTGCATGCGGCGGCTGAGAGGCACAGCAGACGAGGCGGGCGAGCCAGAACTGCCGGCCAGCATTGCACTCTGGTTGGCGGGCACAGCGGTAGGTGTGCCTGAACGAACAGGTGCTGCGCTCTGCATGATGACAGAGGACGCAGCGGGCGTCTCAGGGTTGCCGAGCAGCACCGCGCAGTGCATGACTGGGCTGGCCTCGTTTGACATGGGCGTCAGGAAGGCCAGGGCGTTCAGGTAGATGCCATGGGACAGGAGGCCATGTCCATCAGGCGTGACCTGGCCGCGATGTAGGGGCGCGCTGCCTGGTGCTGACAGTGGTGACAGGAACTGCAGCCCAGGTGTTGGGAGGCTCTCGACGGCAGGCGCAGGAGTCGCCGCTGCCGACGCGGGGCAGGCCACAGGCGAGAGCGATGTGCAATCCCTTCCCCCTGCTGCCTCCACCCCCACATGGTCACCGTCAAGCGCAGCTGCTCTTGCTGGTGCTTTGTCTGTCCCCTCAGCCAATACAAACGCCCCAGTGCTGTCTTGCGCTGGTCTGTGGGGCGGCAGGCACACGCCTGTAGTGGCCTGCGATGCTGCGGGCGACATGCTCAGAACATCCACGCAGGTTTCAAACGCCTCCTCGTCATAGGGGTCATCAGGCAGGCCCAAGGGTGAGTCAGAGGCCGAGGGCGAGCCCAGCGTCAGCGGTGTGCCGGGCTCAGGTGACCTGCAAGGGCAGAGGGCAGTGGGCGGGATGATTACTGCAGGGCGACAGGGAAGTGAGGTCTGCTGCTGGAACATGCTGGTACGTACACTCAACCAGCGCTGCAACTAATTTGTCCCATTACTGGCAGCCACATGGCTGCTCTTTGGACACATGCTCACCTTTCGAAAATTGCGGCCAATGGACTGCTGGCCAAGTTCGCAAAGCTGAACGCAAAGCTGTGTCCGCCTCCTGGGATGCCTGCAGCACTCTCTGCAGGCCCTTGCTGTGAAGTTGCGACATCAGCTGCATCAGAGGCTGCCATGGACGTACAGGCCTGCTTGGGACTCAGCGGCTCCGTCATCTCCTCAGGAAGTGCATGGCAAGCAGTCACGGGGCTGCTAGGCGTATCAGCCCCTGCAGGGCTGTAGCCAGCTGCAATGCTGGCCGCTGTGGTGCTGCTTCTGCTGCTTACGCTGTGCTGCTCTTGCACTGAAGCGTCTGACGTTACGCCAGCGTCAGGGCTTTCCGCAATGGTCACGGCAGCAGGTGAGCGGGGAGCAGCACAGACACTGCCCATACTGAGCGCAGGGGATGGGGCCTGTGGCCCATCCACAGAGACCCTGGCACTGCCAGGCACAGCAGTGAAGAACGACTGGGACAAAGGCGTGTTGTGGCCCGCAAGTGCAGATGCTGCCGGGAACAGGCCGGAGGCAGTAGGCGTGACGTAGCAGCTGTAGTGTGACATCCCAGGCGTCTCCGTTGGCTTGCAAGCAGGAATACCACCGAGTGACAGCGCAGACGGAGTGACCTCTGGGTGGACGCTGGGAGTGACAGCGCGTGCGTGTGCTGGCGTAGCTTCGTGCACCATGGGGCTGGCAGTGTGCTGACCTGCCAGTGAGGGGCTGGGTAAGAGCCCTGGGAACTGGCCGCCTGGCACTTCCAACTGCAGGTCAGCCAGGGGCATGTCAGGGATAGAGAGGATACCAGGACTTGCCCCATTGTAAAGCACGTGCCGTGCATCCACGGGCGAGGCAGAGCCTGCCCATCTGCCAAACGACTCGGCCACACTAAGGCCTGGCGAGGCTGCAGTGCTGCCAGATGCATCATTTGCAGCCCCTGCAAACCCTGCCCCTGCTGCTTGAGGGCTGCCAAGGTCGCTGTCCAGCTGCCAACCGTCTGCGCAGCCAGGCAGTGGCAGGCCCTTTGAGCTCAGCTCCAACCTGTCTCCTCCTGGACCCGCTGCCACTGCTGGGCTGTTCAAGCCAAGCTCAAGCTCTGCTGGAAGGCTGGCGCTGTAGCTACAAGCAGGCGACGGCCAGCCTGGGCTGGCCCTGCCTCCCACCGAATCTGGCATAGCAGCTGACGCCATTGGAACCACTTGCTGCTGCTGCTGCTGCCAGGCAAAATGCATGGCAGCTGGTATGCCGCTGCCTGCATGCAGCAGGTCGGTGCTGGGAGACAGTGCAGGGCGCACACAGCTCTGCAGCAGCTGCCAGATGGCGCTTGTGCTGGTGCTGGCAGTCGGAGTGGCGTGCTCCTCTGGTCCCGGCCCTGTGCTTCCCCCTTGGCCGCTGACCTCTTCAACAGGATGCAGGGTGGCAGCCGTACCTGCGCCCTCCACAGGCACCGTGGGCGTGACGGGCGGAGCAGTTACAGCTACGCTGGGCATGGCAGCAGCCAGCATGTAGCTCTGTACCCCAGCAGCACTCAGCACTGGGAACCAACCTCCAGCCATTGCTGCACCAGGCGTCTGCTGCCAATCAGGGGCATCCGCACTGACTACGCCTAGCAGCATGCGCTCCACAACAGGGTCGCAGGCGCGGCTGTCATGAGGTGTGTCAGAGCACAGCTGCTCACGCCCTCCTGCAACGACCTTGACAGCACTGCCCTGATCAGCCGCTGCATGGCCATCAGTGCCGCTGGCCGATGCAGAGCCTGCCTTAACCGTGACAGGTTCTGAGGCAGCTTGCGCAACGGCAACTGCGGCTTGCTTCTGTAAGCCAGCTGCTGGCTCCTCGCCCTCCTGCGACAGCTGGTGCTCCTCCCTCCAGCGCCCTGCTGCTGTGTCAAAGCCCATCCCAGCCGGGCACTGCGGCATGGCCTCAGCTGCCCAGCCATCCAGCATCAGGTTCGCAGGTACAGGCGTCGCGTTTTCCCCACAGCTCTCCTGTGGGGAGCAAGGCTCAACCTGTTTGTCAGGCGAGCGGCTTCCATGCTGATGCCCCTGCTGCTGGCGTCTGCCATCGCCCCAGACCCCGGAACCACTGACAGCTGTGTGCGGAGTGGCAAGGTGTGGGGCAGACACACCCACGGCCATGCTGCCGGATGTGTGCTCCATGGCTACTGGCACATGCTGCGCAGAGTCCTGTGCGGCTGCCAGCAGCTGCTGCTCCGTTGTTCGCAGCGCCTCCACCCCATCATCATCCTGTGGCACCTCATCCACACCGCCCTGGTTGATGCAGCTGCCCGTAGCAACGCCGCTGTGAGGCGTTGATACAGGCCTGTCAGCCACTGCTGAAGCACACATCTCCTGCCCAGCTGCCACTGCCTCAGGCCACTGGCCAAAGACGCCAGCACCACCGGCGTCCGCTTCATACACAGCGATGTTGTCCTGAGCATACAGCCCTTGGGAACAGTTGACGCCTCCATTCTGGAACTGCGCCCAAGCATCACCCTGTGCTGCGTTGCCAGCAGAGCAGCCCTCCACCCCGGGCTGCTCATCACACTCCTCATCAGACATGCTGAGCGCCTGGAAGGCAGCAAAGTCGTCACGGCCGCCCTCCTCTCCGCTGGCCTCTGCTGGCTGCGCAAGTGGCGCCCACTCTGCCACAGAGGCGAGCAGTTTAGGCGCCGGTGAGCAGCTGCCCTGTGCTGCAGGCTCACCCCAGCCCATACCCTCACTCATCGCACAAGCATCTTGTGCAAAGGACAGATTTTTGCTGAGGATCTCAGTAGGTGCCTCCCCGCCAACCTTCTCCGCCACCTCTGCCTGTACGGGGCTGCCCATGCCTGCCACCAAGAGGGGGCTTGTGGTTGCCTCTTCAAGGCGCAGGGTATGGCCCGTAAGGCCACTGACAGGGGTGGGCCAGTCAGCAACCGCCACGTAGCTGTGCTGCACGCTGTCAGCATGAATGCTGCTGTAGGGCGCAGCGGAGAGCAGGCTGGATGGGGCAGGAGTAGCGGAGAGGGGGCTGGACGGAGCGGGACTGGCGGCAAGCGGCAGCTGCGGCAGGGCCCGCAGCGGCGACAGCACAGTGGGCACGGGCATGCAAGGCTGCAGAGCCAACGCGGCAGGCAGCGGCCCAGCCAGCACCGTGTCCAGCTGTCCATGCGGGTGCTCCTGCGCCACTGCTGGTACCAGGTCAGGCTCCTCACCAAGCACATCAAGCAAGCCAGTGCCGTGCTGAAGCGGCAGGACATGCTGTGTGGAGATGCCGCCCCCTGTAGCCGCCCTTGGCACTGCCTTGGAGCAGGGCGTGGGCCCCACCCCAACGGCAGTGGCCGCAAGTGCCTCTGTGCAGAGGCCCGATGCAGCTGCACTCCCTACACCAGCGCTGTGCATTGAGCTGCCGGGAAGGTGCGACTGGGCGCTGGCCCAGCTTGTCTTTTCAGCCGACTCCCATGCAGTCATGGGCGTGGCGCCGTCATTACCCTGGTCCATGCAAGTGAACACTGAGCCTTGAGCCGACAACTGGCTGGCGCCTGGTGTCTCTGCCGCTGGCAGTAGCGGCACTGGCTCATTGTACAGTGCAGCTCCAGCTGGGGCTGCAGACATGGCGCCTGCAGGCGCCGGGGCTGAGGGCGAACCCTGACATGACAGCTGGCCGGCCTGTAGCATCTCTGCTGCTGGGAGCAGCGGTGGCAGTACATCAAGCTTGGCGGGCACGGCTGCAAAGTCCAGGTCACCGTGCTGCGGCGACAGAGGTCGGCACAGCGGTGGTGGTGACGCCCCCGCAGCCCCGGGAGCTGCAGAGAAGCCGCAGAAGCTGCCCTGCGTCCAAACCACTCCATCGTCAGCCATGGTTTCCCCTACTGCGCTGGGCAGGGCAAAGGTGCCAACGCTTTGAGACTCGGTGCAGGCACCAACGCCCTGAGTATCTAGGCAGCGCTCCAAGCGACGCAGCCCGACCACCGGCGACATGCC
Organism: Chlamydomonas urium; assembly: GCA_039880955.1. Classification (NCBI taxonomy): domain Eukaryota; kingdom Viridiplantae; phylum Chlorophyta; class Chlorophyceae; order Chlamydomonadales; family Chlamydomonadaceae; genus Chlamydomonas; species Chlamydomonas urium. Next base: position 24,449 of record JAWZTI010000216.1, on the reverse strand, counting down.
CCCCAGGTCTAAGGCAGGGCAGGGCGCCTGTGCCACAGTCTCATGCTCTACAGCACCCGCATCGCTTCCATCAGGCGAGGGAGTGGCGCCCCTGTCAGCCAAGGGGAGCGCTCCGCTTACGCCTCCACTGTGATGATCAGACTGAGTGCTGTCCCAGGGCCAACCCTCAGGCATAGCATCGCCACCGGACACACTGTTCCCGCAGCAGTTCACCACCTGGGGTGAGCCTGTCGTGCCAACAAAGTGGTCGCCCAAAGCAGTGCCATGAGCAGCGTTCATAAAGGACAGGGGCGGCTGGGCTACACCCGCCACGTCGCTGTCCAACAGCACCCGAGCCTCCTCCACCGCATCTTGGTCAGCTGACATCTCGTCAGCCCCCACCATCAGCAGCCCAACATTGTGGACATTTGCATCTTCCAAGTGCGCAGCCTCCATGCTCGCTGTAGGCAGCTCTGGGTCAAGCGGCGAGCTGGGCTCACAGCTCCCTGGGATATCATGCAGTTGCATCTGCATAGCCAGGGCGCTGCGATCAGCTGCCTCCTGCGCCTTGTGCTGCTGGTCTGCGTCCGCCGCCTGCAGTGGAGAGGCGCTCTCACACACCCCTGATTGCGCATCCTCTGGCTCTGCGCCTTGAAGCCCATCTCCCTGCATCAACACGTACCCATGCCCCTCAAACTCCTCAACTACCTGGCCCTCGTCCACGCTCTCAGCACCAGATGCCCCGCCTTCGTCGAGCTCAGAGGCTTCGCCCTCACTGCCTGGCGCCTCCTGGTACCCCACCAGCCCAGACAGCACAGGCGAGTTGAACACAAGCTGGCGGTTGGTGGCAACCTCGGCGGCGCTGCTTGTCAGACCAGGGCCCACACTTGTGACAAGGGCCTGGCTGGGTTGCTGCACCGCTACACCCAAGGACTGCCAAGTGCGGCCTGGAACCGCTGCCGGCGCAATAGTGTCGGCGCTAGAGGCAGAGGAAGGAGAGCCCGACGGAGAGCTCGCTGGTACGCCGACCGGTGCCAGCGCGCCAGCAGCGATGGCCTGGGGCAAGGGCAGCGCCAGGACAGGGACTGCAGGCACTTGTGCGGCTGCATGCTGCTGGGGTGCAACCGCCACGAGGGCTGTGGGCATGCGGACGCTGCTCGTCGCAGCGAATGCTTGGTGCGCACGCATGGCGGGTGCCGCAGGCAAGCGGCTGGCCCCACGGTGGATCAGACGCTGTGCATCAGCCGGCGCCTGTGCACCTGGCGCCTGCAGTAGAGGCAGAGGATACGCGCCGAGCGTGCACCCTGCACCCTCCTGGTGCAACACTACCGTCGTTGGCAGGGCCACAGGTGCGCGCCTCCCACCCGCTTGGAGGACAGGTACGGCAGCCACGCTGCTGCCACCCAGCGCCACTGCTGCTGCAATGGCTGCTCGGGGAACAGCCGCGGCGAGGGGCGCAGCTGCAACCACAGGCGGTGCAGCGGCTGCCGCAGGCACAGGTGCGTTTGCAGGGCCTGCAACAACAGGCGCCCCCTGGCCTTGCCAGGTATGCAGCTGCACAGGAAGAGGGCTCCAGTCCATAGGTGACGCAGCCGGCAGCGCTGCGGGCCCTGCGCTTGGCTTTGTGGCTGGCAGGCGCGCAGTCTGGGCTGCGGGCAGCGGCCTGCTGGCTTGGTGGGTGGACGCAGAAGGCTGCACGGCCGCATCCAGCGCACCTGCTGACGGCCTGTGGTGAGCGGCAGCTGTTGGATTGGCCCTTGCAAGGCCCACGCCAGTACTTCCAGGCCGCTGGTGAAGGCCAGCAGCACTTGGCCAATCCAGGCGGTTAGGGCCAGGCTGCGGTGCAGCACGCTGAGCAGGGGCATGGGCGGCAGGGAGGCGTGCTGCTGGCTGTGGCACCATCAAAGCCTGAGGAGCCAGGGTCCTGCTTGTGGCAGCAGGCTTGATAACGGTGAGTGGCTCCGTGTCCACATCCATAGGGCTCAGCAGCGGTGTGACAGACACGACAGCCGGAGGTCCTGCTCTGGCGGCAGCCAGGTGCCCTTGAGACACGCCAACTGCTGGTGCATAGCTGTGCGCTGCCGCTGCAGGTGCTGCTGCTGCTGCGTTGAAGGCACGCTCACCGCCGTGCTGCTGCCGCTGCTGCTGCTGAACAGCATGCACGGATGGCTGAGCTAGCCAGGCAGGCAGGCCCACCTTGAGTGCTGCTGGCAGGGGCGTGTCCAGGGCCATGGGGGAGGCCACGGCGCCGTCGGGTGTGCTGACTGCTGCAGTCAAGGCCTCATGCCACGCCGCCAGCTCCTCCCCCGCCTGCAGCCCACTAACGTCATGCACAGTCAGCAGTGCCACAGGGGGCGGGGCAATGGGCGCACAAATGCCCGAGTTGTTGACAGAAACCATTGTGGCCTCCAGGGTTGCAGCACTGCCTACCGTTGCATAGCTTGACTGATTGAGAGAGGCTGACACAGGTACTTGGCCTGCACAGCTGTATACCCCGTCAGCGCTGAAGTGCAACACACATGGGTCACTGGCGGGCGCGGCCTCTGCTGCAGCAGTGCTGGCGTCACCAACACATGCTGCCATTGTCATTGTCACGCGCATTGGCCCACTGACATCCGTTGCTGCAGCGTCCACAGCACCCACAGCAACGCTGGGGCTAGCAGGTCCTGCTGGCATGAATGAAGTGAAAGCCTCGGAAGCCAGCGCTGAGACGTCAGGCTGGGGGTCTGGCTCAGCCTGCGCGCCCTCTGTGACCCAGGGATACAGGTGACTCGGCATTGGTGAGCAGGGCACGAAACTGGCGACGCTTGCTGACCCCACACTGGCAGCTGCTGGGGACGGTGCAGCAAGTAGCTGAGACCAAGCCTCACTGTCATTCCCTTGGCTGGCATCCTGATCTGACGTCCTTTGCCCCCCTCCGATGGAGAACGAGCATCCCGCAGCAATGCCACTGGGAGTTGCTGGCAGATTGCTGGGACTGGGCTGCGCAGAGTCACTCAGCTGCGCTTCAACCTCCTCCTTGGCTGCCGCTGTGCAGGTGCTGAGTGATGCCAAGCTGCTGAGCTGGCCGATCTCGCTGCTGGCACCTGCATCCATGATGGTGGCGGTCTGACTCACATAACAACCAATTCCTGGCATTGCAGCTGGAACAGCATCATGTGCTGCCATAGCCCAGCTGGCAAATGGCACAGGTGTGGGTGACCTTGACACCAAGCTGAGCTCGCTTGCAGCATCAGCGCTGGCCTCGCTACTGGCTGGAATGGCTGGGGCGTTCAGAAGCACGGACGGGCTCCACTGCAGTTCCTCACCTGCAACAAGCAATGCCGCGGCAGCGCCGTCATGGTTGCTCGGCGAGTCATAACCGCCACCTGCCTCCGGCTGGAAGATTGCAATGGTCTGCACTTGCTGCTGGTCAACCCCTGCTGAAACTGCCTCAGCCCATGCTTCAAAAGGCAGCCGCGGAGGGCTGCGGGACAGCAGGCTCAGCTGGCTGATGTTTTCTGGGCTGGGCTGCAGCGTGACGGAAGAGCCGCTGCCTGCCATGCTGTGCTCAGCACTAATAGCAGCCGCAAGCTCACCCTGAGCCTGCGGCTGGGGCGCCTCGCTGCTCACTGGCAGCTGGATTGCCAGGCTGAGCTCACTGTCTCCTGGGCTGCCCAGCAGCTGCACAACTACAGCAGGCGCCTCGCTTTGAGTCATGCCCAGCACTTCCTCTGCCCAGGCGCAGAATGGCACACGCGGCGGCGTTTTGGAGGCAAGGCTCAGCTGGCTGACGCTAGAGGTTTGCTCGATGGGGGTTAGCGCATCAGCATGGCTGACATCGGCTGTTGCGGCAGACTGACAGGGCTGCACAGCGTTTGAAGCCCCCTGCACTGCAGGGCTGGCGGGGGCCCATGCAGAGTATGCCACGCGAGGGGGTGAGCGGGACGCCAGGCTCAGTCCACAGCTGCTCTGCGGTGCACTCATGGCTGACTGGCGACCATGCGGTGACGCATCAGCGCTACCATCAGAGCTCTGTGGGTGATCCGCCGTCTGTCCATCAGAAGAAGCTCCTGACGGAGGCGAGCTGATGGCGCTGTGGTCCAGGGGCTGCATATGCAAAGGGTGGGGTGAGTGGCCATCGTTGCCTGTGGTCCCAGCGGCATGCGTCACGATAAGCTGCTGCTTCATGTGCAGCAGCTGCTCCTGCAGCTGAGCGTTCACCAGCTGCAACTGATCGTTCTCATCGGCCTGCAGCACACAGCAGCAGCAGCAGCAGCAGCAGCAGCAGCAGCAGCAGCAGCAGCAGCAAGACCATGGTGAAACATCTGACACAACCAGACGGCCTCATGCCACAAATACCCTGCCCTGCGCTTGTCCGTAGGCAGCCACAATATACAAACAGTTTCTCAAGCCACACTGTGTGAGCTGCCGTCAGCCAGGCCATGGCTGTCATGCACACACTGCGGCAAGTTGCCATCGATGCAACCAGCCTAGCTGCATCAGTGCCATGTGCCAATGCCAGTGCTAAGTGACTCGTACCGTGTGCAGCTGCAAGGCTTTACCGCCTGTCACACATGTCCACTGCCTCGCTGCGCAGATGCCCAACTCACCAGCAGTTCCATGTGACGCGCGTTGTCATCTGCATCCTGTGCTGCTAGATCCAGCTCACTCTGCCTCATGGCCGCCAGCGCTGCTTTCAGGCGGCAGCTCTCGTTGGCCTGCTTGTACAGTGCCTGCATGGCCACAGCATGAGCTCACAGTTTCAGCGCGACGCAGAGTGGCGGACTAGCCACGGTGAGCGCACCGTCTGCTCTGGACATTTCTGCACTTTTCGCCAATGCATGCAACTGGCCCTGTGCTGAGCTATCGACATCCACGTCTGAGGGGCTGCCCACCTTGAGGTGTGTGTGCATCTGCTGCGGAACGGACTGCATGCCTGCATGCTGCAGCCACGTGGCAAAGTCGTCTGCGGCATCTACCGGCTGCGGCGACATTGGTGCAGAGGCACAGCCCTCATCTGCAGCACATTACCAGAAATCAGGGAAGGGCCGAAAGATTTGTTTGTTGAACGGTTGGAAGCGTGACTGTGGGTGGCACACCCTGTGTATGAAATGTGGCCTGTCTGCCAGCTATTTTGCCACATAGCAAAACTTGTATGTCTGACAAACAGACACGCGCCGCACCTGGCTGGCTGCCTCGGCCATAGGTGACATGCTGAATAGCGTCCTCGACCGCCAGAAGCATGGCCTGACACTCAGGCGGCGTCATAGCCGGCAGCGGTGAGCTGAGTCCCAAACACTGCAGGTCGGGGGTTGTCAGCTTCATGGCAGGCGGTGGTGCAGGAGACAAGCTGCTCGGGGTGCGGAACTCAACGTCTGCCACAACCTGCAGGGCAAATGCGCCAAGCGAGTTTGAGGTTGCTTTATGTGTCCGGCTATGTGACTCCACCAATGCCGGTTGGCGCGCAGCAACTAACTTCTTGTAGCAAAACCTGCTGTTCAAAATGTCGGCTGGAGGAAGTTCGTGCAGTGCCAGTGCTTGACGGCTGCTGCTGCTTGACTGATGCATTGCTGAGAGTAGGCGAAACAGCATCATTCGCACGGCCTGCGCAGCAGCATGTGCACAAGCAGCCATGTCACCATGCAGCATGCATTACATGTGCATTCATTTGGGAAGTTTGCTCACCAGCCTGGCTGGACTGTGCTGCCCCGCTCTTGCCGCCACTGACGGTCACTGCAGAACAACTGTTCTCCTTCATCGACCGCTTGGCGGCAGGCCTCGCTTCCTGCTTGCTGCCACGCGGCTCTGGCGCCTTAACAGATCGCCACGGCGGGACCTTGGAACTTGCGTTCGCGTTCTGAAGGGGGCGGCGCTGGGCTGCTGCAGCCGTGCCATCCTCTTCCCCTGCACCACTTCGGCCAAAGGCCAGGCCAGACTTGGGCGGCATGGCAGGCGGCGTCACAGGCTGACAGGCATGTGCGCAGCTCTACCTGGGGCTAGGCATGCCCATCTGTCCATTTGTGCCTCTTGAAAATGTTCAACACTTTGGCCACACAAACATTTCAGGGGTTTGCAGATTGCGCATGCGCAGGACTGTAATTGATGAAGTGCACAGCAACAGCCTGATGAAAGTGCTGCAGGCGTCAGGTGGCCTGCTGACCAATGCAGAGGTGCTAGCGGTGCTGCGCGACAGGGGCTGCGACGGTCAGCTCCCGTCGGCACGCAGCTTGGCCAGCGAGAAGGTGGTGTTCCATGAGTTGTCGCAGTGCTCGCCGGATGCAAGGCCGGAGAAGCTGCGCAAGCTGATGGCGGCCCTGCAGCTCTTCAAGCTTAGCCGTGCAGAGCAGCTGCAGGTCATCAATCTGGCGCCATCCAGCATGGTGGAGGTGCACCTCATCGTAGAGCGCTGTGAGGAGCGGCTGACGGAAGACCAAGTCACTGAGCTGCTGAGTGTGGTTAGCCAGCACATCACCAAGCCACAGCCATCACCATTGTCATGACATGCATGATCCATAGCTGCTGGACGCAACATGCAGCGAAGACTCTGGCTGGTGAAGCTGCACACCGGCATTCATCCATTCTTTGCATTCATTTCAGCGCATGGCGAGTCTCACAGTCGTGCAGTTCTGGTACCGGCCATGGGCGCAAAAGCCTTGCAGCAAGTGTTTTCTCTGTGACAAGTATTCCATGGCCCAACCAGGGCTGGAGGGTTGAGCGTCAAAAAAGCGTCTGTTGCAGACCACCTTCGTGTAAACATCAAGGGGCGCTCAAGCCTGACTGAGCCGTTGCCAGCCTTGCCCATTGGCGACTGACTTGGAGACTCACCAATCACGTCTTGTCACAGTCCGGCAAGGCCTCTATCTCGGACTCACCTTGCACGCAATCATCCTGTTGAGCAGTGAGCCACAGCAGCGTCGCCACCTACAGCTTAGCCACTCTCTGCCAAAATATAATCTTTCCATAGCGCATGGCTGTTTGCCGCTGATCGTAATATGAAGACCAATGCTTATTAACTAAGCTTACAGATTCAATAGTATTTACACCAAGTGACACAACCAATTATTGCAAAAAGATGCAACATCGATATGCTTGAACACAGGTACTAATCAATCGCAGCATCAGCGCTTTGCGAGTAGAGCGTTTCAGTGCTTGGCAATATAGATTATGCATACATCTGGACAGCACACATGCACGCAACAGCTACAGCAGTATGGCCTAGTAACATATATCTGCTATGTTGCACATGACATCGGGGAGATGCGCGACATCTGCTACGGACCAGCAGTTCAGCAGTGCGAACTACTCGCCAGGTATTGCTTGCGACAGGGCAGCACTTGAAGGATGCGCTTGCTGGACTTTGCTGCACGCCAGCAGGTTCTCTCACTGTCCAGTCAGCTGTGCCAAATGCATTTGCAGCTACAAAATGTTCGTGTCTTGAAATCGGCTAGTTGCTGTAGCGCAGCACAGCCTCAGTGTGCCAGTTCCAGGTGTATGTGAGCAACTGACCCTTGCCCTTCACCTGCGCATGAAACCAGAACGACAGCATTGTTGGCAAACAAGCCCGAGCAATGAGTGCCGCACAGCACCCTGTGTTTCACATGCTGTGGCACACAGCTGCCAAGCCAACTGCCCCCTGCCGCCACACCTGCACGCCACCAGTTGGTACCCAGCGGCTGCGCTCCGCAGCATCCAGCAGCTGCCAGGTGTCATGCGAGATTTGGATTGTCTCTATCGGGCAGGTGGACTCCATTCTGCTCGCAGTGTTCACTGAGAGAGGCAGCAGCAACATCAATGTTACATGTGTGAGGTGCTGCAAGCGTTCGGGTGCGCGATAAGGCCATCAACCACCCAACCAGTATCGTCAAGCCAAGAAGCGTACCGTACACAGCTTTGAACATGCATCTTTAGCAGGCCTGTGTAAGCGCGAACAGCACCCTGTTGAACTGGTCTCACCACTATCGCCAAAGAGACAGCACCGGGGCTGCTTCTTGCCGACGATGCCACTCACGACAGGGCCTGAGTGCAGGCCCACCCTGTTGCAAGACCCGAGGGCATGCAGGCAGAGTGCACGTCGGATGATGTGCAAGACCAGGCTCGCAAACGGAACAGGGGGAAGAGGGGTGCGCCAGGCAATGGAACAGTGCGGATACGCGCAAGGTTGCCAGGCTGCCTGAAGGTGTCAAGGCGGAAGGTACTACGATGTAGGATAGGTGCGCACAAGGCAGCAAACTGCTCAGGCAGTGTGCCCCCACAGCAAGCAGGCGCACCTGAGCTGTACGGTGTGGGTGGTCTTGGGCATCAGCACGGTCGTGGCCTCCAGGAGCAACGCCCTGGCAAAGCTGATGGCCTTCAGGGCGCTCATGTGTGCCTTTTCATCATCACTGACGTTGAGTGTTCTGTGACTCTTGGCGGGTGGCTCGATCAGGCCACTGGCCGTCATATAGCAATCGCCAATGGTCTCCACCTATGGTGCCGAGCAGGAAGTGGGGCAAGTGTGGAGATGCTGACCTCCAGGTGTCCCCAAGCTGGCATGGCTGCCGGCAGCCAGGCGCATGCCCCACCTTGTAGCAGCAGTAGATGTCCGAGAGCTCATCAAACTTTGAATACCTGTGACGACAGGCAGCAGGCAGCAAGCACATGCAGGATCATTCACATGCCTGGCAAAAGGAGGCCTCTCTGGCTGCACGCACTACAAAGACCGCGACCATCTTGGCACTCAGCCAGCTGCAGGAAGTGCTTTCGATCAAACCATCCCATGAGAGCACAAGAGTCCATAGGTCTTGGACTCACAGGGAGTTGAGAAAGTCCATGACAACGATGGGCTCCACAGACTTGCACATGCTGGTGAAGCCCTGCGTTGCAGGTGCAGGTTGTAGGTACAGCCCAGCAAGTGCAGGCGGTGAGTTGTCTGTTGCGGCACATGTTTGTGAATTCGCTTTCCGAATCGGCCTGCAGCCTTCACTCCAGAAGCCAGGCTGACCCTCATCCCCACGCAGCCGTCAGGCCCCCTACCCTGTCAATCCTGCAGCAGTTACTGTGCGCAAACGTGCAACAACATGCAGTGCCCCTTTTCCCCTCCCAGCAGCGCCACTCACAACGATGTCACAAAATGCGATGGTCACCATGCTATGGTATGCCGCTGGCCCAACCATGGCTGGCAGGCCAGAGTCCAGCTGCAGCTGCCTGCTCATGGTTGGGTGATGCTCAAAGTTTGGCGGCATTCCTGACATGGTGCCGGGTCCGTCCAGAGCGCCCGCAGGTAGGCCATGCAGCCCAGCCCGCACACGCTTTACAATGTGCTTCAGCACATGCCTGTGCATGATGGAGAATAGAAGGTAAGGGATGAAAACATTAAGAATGCTATGAGACATGGATACCGCCAGCATGACAGCCAGTACATCAGGGTGCTTGCTCCAGGGTGACAAGCAGCAGGCGGCCTGCTCCAAATCGCTGTGTGTTACAGGCCGCAACGATTCAAATGTTTCAGCGCTCTGCTTCCTGGCATGGGTAGCTGCTGGACAAAGAAGCGACGCTACCACTGATGTGCGCTGCCGATGTGCCGCTCACCTGGGGAAGATGGACTCCAGCAGCTTGTGCTCCTCCCTCAGCAGCTGCAGCAGCATGCCCGACATGCGGTGCCGCGGCTCATGCTGCGTCAGCACCAGCACCGGCTGCTCGATGCCGCCAGTGCCAGCCGGCACAAGCTGCACACACACCTCATGCATGGTGCTGAGGCCGGCACCCTGCGCCAGGGCATCTGTCTCCGCGCCCAGGTTCGGACGCCTGCCACTTGCGGAGGGTCCAAAAGCGGGTCTGGACTCTGGCTCGAGCCGCCGTGGCAGTTGCAGTGCCTGCAAGACCTGCACATTGGCTGCTGCACACGAGCTGCCGTGCTCTGATGGCGTACTGGCAAACATCAGGGACCGCATCGCGGGCATGCTGTGATTCCTACAAGGGAGGCAACGGTGCAAAGCAGGCTCACTTTCACAGGCAGGACCAAGTGGATGCAGTGCAACTGAATCACAGCGTGAGCTGATGACCAAAGCAGGACCGTGCAACACACGTCGGACCCTGGGAGCCTCGTCCCAACAGCACTGTGACCAGCTGTGCACACCATCAGCAACTACCATACCTTGCCGACCCAGACGCAATCTGCAGAGCATCCTGCAGCGCCGTGCCTTGTCGCTCTGCAGCAAAAGGCCGCGCCAACATCCTGGACAGCTTCTCCAGTGTGGCGCTCCTCCTGTAGCGTGTAGCACTTGCGCTGCCGAGCGTGACAGGCAGTGATGCGCCCGGCCACAAGGTTCCTCCCTGAAGATAAGGGTTGACGGATTCAGATTCCCGAGGCTGATTTGCAGTGTGGGCAGGCGCCAACTGCTGAGGCTGCGAGGCGCCTGGGCTCACATTTTCAACATGGTGCTGTGATGCCGAGGGGCTGAAGGGTGAAGGCAGCTGGTGTTGGTGCCCATTGAGGGCCGTCGATTGACCCGCCCCGTTGCACGGCGTTGCCTCTGCCCTGAAGGTTGGCATGGGGAGGCTGCAGCTGTCCGCAGCCGACAGGGTCGATGATGTGATTATCGAGGCAGAGTGTTCGTCCTGTGCAGGGCCGGAGGGGCTTCCAGGTGCATCCTGTGCCCTGGGACGGGTCAGCGACGCGACACCCGATCCCATGGACGTCATCAGCTGGGTGCTGCTGTGAGGCCTGGCAACCATTGGCGCCATCCTCCCCTGTCCAGCGGTGCCACCAGCTGTTGACAGCGCCGCCACCACCTCCGACAGCCGCTCCGAGTGCACTGCGCTGATCGAGGCAGGGCTGATCACCTCGTCTTCGCCATCCCCGTGGCCAAGCACAGCAGTTCCGCTGGGCAGTGCTTGGCTGCTCACGACGGCATCCTCCTCGCGGATCTCACCGATTGGGAACTGCCCACACGCGCTTGCACGAAGGCTGGCGCGGATCATCGCACTGCGGCTACCAGGCAGGTAGCTGCTGACACTGCCAGAGTGGTGATTGTCAAGGCTGCTGTGCTGCGTCAGCCGCGCGTCTGACATGGGCTCAGAGGGTGGGGCGGTGCTGTTGACGGACGTTGAGTCGTCAAGCACCACGTACGCCAGCTGCAGCTGACGAGACAGCGCGTCCTCGGTGTTGACCCGCACCTGGGGCATCTGCATGCACGGGACAGCGCCAACAGAAGGCAATGACGTTGTGAGCAGGCCAGACAGGTAGACGGCGTTTGCTTACCATGCTGTGGCGCAGTGGCACAAGTGCCGCACCCTGCGTGCCACGAACACAGGACGCAGCCCTGCGCTGCACTCTACTCACCAGGAACTGCGCCCTCTTGTCCCAATTTGTGAGTGACAGCGACCGAAGCTTTGAGGCCAGGACCTGTGGGTTGAGCGTGGACACGCTGCTGGACCGCAGTCGCTGCCGCCGCTGGACAATCACCGCCAATGGCGTCTCCTGCGGCGGCGGTGCAGGCTTTGCGCTGGGCCTTGGCTCCTCATCGGACTTCTGCCCAGCGCCCGGGTCACAGAGAGCCCTGTCCTCCAGTGAAACAGGGGCGACGCTGCTGGACGCGCTGGTATAGGCAGGCGTCGGGGCGCCTGCCTTGGAGCCAGCAAGCAGCGCGGCGGCGCCGTTAGGGTACCAGCTGTGCCCAACTGGAAGCGCATCGGCGGGGACTGCTGCCATCGCCGGCGGGCTCGGCGGCAGCACCGCAGCTTTGGTGGTAGTTGGCAAGCCGCTGCGGTACGGGATCCGTAGAAAGCTGGTGTTGCGCCGAGCGGGGTGCTTTGCAGCGGGCAGCGCAGACACGCTGGGAGGGGCAGCAGCTGCTGGCTGCAGGGTTGCAGCAGCTGCGCCGCTGCTCGTGCCAGCATCAGCCCTGCCTGCAGCTGCCGCTGGCTTTGACGATACAGGCGACAGACCCGGTGCCGCTTCTGTTGCTGCTGGCAGCTCGTCATCAGCGCCAGATGCTGAAGGGCGGATCCTGCGCAAACATAAACACAGCAACAGAATGTCAATGCAGTCGTCGGCAGGGTATTGGACTATCTCCGTCTGGCGTTGCTAGTGGCAGTCAGGCCAATGATCCCACATCCCCCAAACTGGCTGTTACTGATGGGCACGAGCGCCATCTGACCATTGTACATCCTCTAGACTAGACTTTATCCATTGCAAGCCCTGCCATCCCTTGCTCACGCTTTGACGGAGAAGAATCGCTGCTTGAGCGCCATGCGACCACTGGATGCAGCCAGTGCCTGCTCTCCCCGTGGCACCGAGTCGACCCGGGGCAGCGCGTCTTTCGATAGCAGAGAGCCCAGCAGGGAACCACTGTTGATGGGTGGGTGCTGCGCTGAGGTCAGACGCTGCGGTGGTCCTGGGCATGCGCTGTCACCAGGCACTGCTACCTGGCACTGTGACCCATTTGAGTGTGCTGCCTGCCTCATGCTGTGCGGAACTGCCAGTAGCTGCCGGAAGCGCTCGCCTGCCAGCAGCTGAGTGCGCTGCAGCAGGCATGCTGCTGAGCTGCTGCCAAACAGAATGCGCAGTGGGTGCTGCTCTGGCAGCTCAGCAACGTGAAGCTCTGCCTGAGGCCCAGGGCCCAGCAGAGTGAAGCCCGCATCCGTGGGATGCGCAAGGCTTGCCGTCAGCTTCCCCTGAGCCACATGCATGCATGCCGCGCTTGCGTCAGGTCAAGAAGGGTAATCACTGGGCAGCATGAGTGCTGCCGACCAACCGCAATGACTCATGCTGCTCACCATGTACTCAACAGACGCCTGGTTCTGGTACAGCACTGCGCCGTCCCTGGCACTGAACACTGTGATAATGTCTCCGCCAGGCAGGCAGCACAACATGGTCTCAATGGCGCTCTGCAACTGCTCATGCACCCCCTGCTGCGGTTTTCGACTCTGTTCTTGCTCAGCCAAGTCCCTGTGTTTGCCCGCGCTGGCTTGAATCAGCCGGAGCGCCTCCCCCAGCAGCGCATTGCTGCGCACAGCCTCCTGCGTGTCCTGATTTTCAATGCCACTCTCCAACGCTGCCTTCAAGCTATCAACAAAGGTGCGCAGCGCCTCGTTATGCTGAGCGGCGCGTGTGACTTCGCCTGAAACATCTTCAGCACCTGGTGGCCTGCCGAAGCAAGCGCTCAGAAGACCGCGCATCACGCGCGCTCAACGTCTGGGGCACATACTCGTCGTTCGATGAACACACACGGGCGATGCAACACCCACGCTCCCACACCGATGTTGCACCGATGTGTACTCCCATAACATTGTTCGGCGCAGAGCACGCTGCTTCCATGGCGCCTGCTTCAGAGAGTGCAGCCAAGCTGATGCGTGCATCTCAGCCAATACTAAACCGTCTGAACGCTTTGTGGGTTCGCTCCTGGCCATTTAAGAGGCTAGCCAAGAAGGTACAGTGAGAGGATGTGCTCCTTGGCAATGGGCACGGCAGGATGCCCATGGAGTTGCGCACCCATGGTCTCCTCGTGCATGGGCAATCATCTCATCACAGCATAATGCTCAACCGTCGACTGACCTTCTGCAGGTTTTTGAAGATGCGGATCTGGACACGTCAGGCTCACTGTCAGCAGCCGAGCTGTACGTGGCCCTGCTGCGGATGTACGACAAGGTGCGACAATATACCCGTGACGAACATGGGTGTAGTTGGACACGCTGTGATGCCCTATTGCGCTCCTCATCCGCATGCACAGGCAAATGCCTACCTGATGACTCATGTGCGTGCACCCAGCAAGAAGGAGGTGAGTACAAGTGGGTGGAGGCATGCTTGATAAACGTGATGCTGAAGTGTGTTGGTGCCATTTATGACAGGCTCGCATGTCAAACCCATCAAATGCTTTCAGGTGTTTGAATTACTCAAGAAGTACGACTTCAACAAGGATGGATCGCTTGACTTTGACGAGTTCTTCAAGTGTGCGCAGTGAGTGTGACATGTGGCACAATGCATGCTGGCCAAAAGCGCGAAGCGCCTCAGCAAAACCACGATGCCACTCTTCGCAGCATCCCCGTCTGGTCAGGGCAGGCTGCACACCATGCGCTCAGCTACTGACGACAGCTTTTCATGCGGCCGCCTGTGCACACCAATCATTTCCCGCAGGACAATCATGGGCCTGGCCAGCCCAGATCACTCCATCCCGCTCAACATCCTGGCAGTGCTGCTGCTTCGTGTTTCGATCCTGCCATCTATTGCAAAGATCATCACTTCCGCGTTTGAGTCCTTTGGTGGAGCAGTGTCGCTGCTGAGCTGGATCCCCATCGCAGCATGGACCATTGTGCTGGAGACAGTGCTGCGCTTTGTGTGGGCCTCTTACAGCAGCGATGCGTGATGTAGCTTGCTCACACACAAACAGAACAACAGTTCAGACAGACAGTGTTGCGCTTTGCGTGTTGCGTCAGCATGACACCCATACAAGCAGGCCGCTGCTCATGGCTGGATACCATTCATATGCTTCCTCCTTCCACAAGAGACGCACTGGCACTGCGCAGCTGTCCGTCCAGACGTACTTGTCGAGGTGCATGAGGAGCTCATTGACATTCAGCCTCTTTCAGACCCTGTCTTACTACATGTCTATATTGTTGCTATGCTTCTTTGTCGATAATTCTTACTTGTCCCCGTGTTTGAGTATTTTGTCTAAGCCTGTCGCGCTGTCAATGGTTTTCGTGCTCTGCCCTCATGCTGTGGAAGCTCCACAGCAGCAGCAGATCGTACAGCACCTTGATGCCGCCACAGAGGTAGAATGCCCAGCTGCACAGCAGCGAGCAAACACGCAACAACAGCGTGCTCAGGTCAACATCACCAACCCGCAGTTGACAAGAGTCAGCAGCACCAACCATACTTAGAGCCGCTGCACAGCCGCACAGCTGTAGTCGAGCTGTTCTGCAACTCCCAACGTGGCGTTGCTGCTGCAACCCCACATGCACGCGTGTAAGCCTACCCGAAGAGTTGCTGTGATGCCAGGTATCCTGTCAGCAGTGGCCCACATGCTCCTGATAGGGACTTGACCACGTTGGTGATGCCCATGGTTGCAGTCCGCTCCTCAGCCAGCACCACACCTGCGGTCAACCAAGGCATGTGGTCAGCCAGGCGTGCACACAGGCCCTGAGACAGACACACCACAGACTTTCAAATAGATGAATCACAATCGCGCTGCACATGGTGCCACTTGATTTGTGGCACTGGTTGCAGCCTTCATTTGCCTGTGTGCACGCACCACTGACAAAGCTCTGCCTGGGAACAACGTCCATTTGCGACAGCGTGGACCTGCGAACCATGTGGCGAGACTTGCAAGCTTGAATGCACAAGACATGCCATGAAGCTCCGGTAGCTCTGACGCAGCGCACATGTCATGCAAGCAAAGGTGCGTTAAAATGTTGCCGCATGCGCCTCACCGCAGGAACACCATCGCTGTTGCTCCGCCAAGCGTTGGCATCATGGGCACCAGCATAAGTAGAATGTTGGAGGGAAGGTGCCTGGCAAGAGGAATCAGCATGCACAGCACCAGACCTGCAACGTGAGGCTCCAGGCTTCATTTATTTGCTTGCGTAGCAATCACTCCAAGCTCACGTGAACACCATCGTCTTGACCAGGCCGATCTTCTTGGCCACCCAGCCACTGAGGAGCGAGGAGACACCTGCACCCAGCAACGGACGTGAGCAGGCAGCAGCAGGTCCTTGCCTGCCACAAGGCAGCTGGCGTTCCAGCTGCCTTGACGCCGCGCAAAAGTCCAAGGGCTACTACTGAGGCCTCACCAGCTATGATGTTGGCGCCAAAGAGGATGCCACCTAGGTAAGCGTCGCTCACGCCAAACCGAACCTGAGACAGGTAGCAGCAAGCGCAGCAGCTTGATCAGCTTTGGACAAAAGGACTGTGCACGCTATGGCGCAGAAGCAAGGGCAACTCCACAGGTTGTTCCTTGTTGCCACTGAGTTGCCAGACAGACTGCAGCCTTGCATTGCCTGAGCATGGAAACGGCTCGCACATGAGACAGAACGGCCAGCACAACCCCACCTGAAAGTAGTAGGCAAGCAGGGTGCCAGTAACCAGAGCACCAGCAAAGCTGTCCAGGGAGAACAGCAGCGACAGCCGGAGCACGATGCCTTGGGAGCGGCTTGTCAGGCCCATGAACTTCCTGCAATGCAAAAGGGGCCGGTGGTGCAGGAATCAATCCTGACCCAGCGTCGTGACATTTCGCATGCATGCAGCACTCCTTCAGATGCTTGCATGTTGTCCAGTCGCAACCTGTTTCTTTGAGCATACAGTGATGCGTTGATCTATACGCCGCAGGCTGCACCCCAATGTCTACGGGTTGAAGAATCATCATGCCACCCACCCTTCTGGTGCAGGAACTGAGGTAGACTGGGCTGAGCTGGCGTTCCTCTCATTCCTGCCCGCCAGCAGCAGGGGCTTGTCCTCGCCCCCCCCCTCCTCATTGTTGTCTGTGCTGCTGGCGCCTGTGGGCACACACAGATAGCAGCCAAGGCAAAGCGGCAGGTGGGATAGCATGATGGGCATCAACCTGGCCCTTGGACTGCAGAGCGCTGGTTCATTTGGAGGGCGAGCTCACCACACAGCACTAGTGCGGCACTGAGACTGGGGTGTCAGGTTCAAGAATACAAGATGTGATATATGGACTTCTGCAGAGTACGTGCTGCCTGCTGCCTGCTATAACGTGCCAAGCCCTGATGCACACCTTGGCTGAGTGCCAGTTCGACCTGCGCCAAAGGCTTGCGCTGCAGCTCCACTCGCTTGGTGAGGGAAAACACCAGCACAAGAAGGATGACTGAACACACGCCATACCCAAGAAACACCAGCCTACAGGGCAGAACAATCAACAGGCAAGACAAGTGGCTTTCAGAAAACGGTGCTGGTGACTTTATCCACCTGCTTGAACCCACTATTAAGATAATGTCAAGCGTGCCATCAGCGCTGCTGTACTGCGCTGCCCTGCCCAGCATGGCGGCAGTGCTGAAAGGCATCCCTTTCGTGGCAGGCGGGCAGCAAAATATGGGCTCCATACAGCATGAGCACACGGTCTGGTGCAGGACAGATTCAAGTGCACGTATTGGATGTGGCACCACCCAACCCACACCTATAGGTTGTTAGCGAAGACAAAGACAGGTTGGCAGTCAGGTGTGTGCTGACAAAGCCGACTGCCATGGAGCCGAGCGCCGTGGCCAAGTACCCCAGCATGTTGTACCTGTTGGCGGTACAAGGCAGTAGTGCCAAGCGTTCAGTGTTAATGCACTGCCCATCTTTCATTCATGAAGTTGAGTAGGAGTGCTTATTCTGCTGCCTGCTCGCACTCTGCATGTGACTGAGCTACTGAGCCAGCACGCAAGAAAGCAAGCACAAAGCCCTTAGGTGTAGGCTGTAGTTTTGTGTGGTCGTTGAGCTGCATCTGGTGCTGGCACAGGCAAGCCGCATCTGCCAGGAATGAGGTCCTCTGCTCCCCTGCGAGCAGAAATAGCAGCTCCTCTCACTCACCAAGCGAACACCATGGTCCTCTCTGATGGGGCAACATGATCCGACAGCATGGACTGTTCCAATGCCATGAACGGGCCCACCTGTGCAGCGATCAGAGTTGTGCCTGCAACGTTAGTTAGTAAGTGAGACGAAACCCATCTTGTCAGGCTCCTTTTCCCAGGTGAACGATATGTGGGGTCTGGCAAGGTGGTGGTGCTGCAGCTGTGACATAAGCAACCTTGGCACCCACCTCGTTGCCAGAAGGGCTGATGACGGCTGCTGCGCCAGCCACAGCCATCACCCAAAAGTTGGCGTCCTCGCCGTTTGCCGCGTACACCACAGCTCCCAGCAGCTTCAGCGCACAACCAAGCACAAGCATCCGCCTCCGGCCCATATCATCTGCAGAGAGTGTGACCTGGCATGGGAGAGGCGAGCAGGGCAGTTTGTTGGTTATCACTGCTGCTTGCTTTTGGTGTCAGAACTGACCGTCTAATTGGCAGCGCGAGAACTGCGCCTTTGCCAGCGTGCAGCAGCGTGAGCGTGGTTGGCATGAGGTATGGGTGCCCCTGGGAATTGGCAGAAAACACTCACCAGCAGTGAGATGATGGCGTCGCCGATGAGAGTCAGGAACAGCAAGAAGCCGATGCGATCATCACTCAGGCCCAGTGCATGCAGGTACAGCGCCTGCGTGTAAGCAGCATCAGCGTCAGGTGGGGTGAGCCCACGGAGCAGCAGCAGGTGCCCACAGCAAGTGCCTGAACTCACCAGAATGACGCCCACACCTCCAAAGGCAAACATGCGGATGCCTCTGGATGCAAAGAGGATCCAGCCTGCGCAGGGCAGGGCCGACAGAATCATGTAAGCCCAAGCACAGCTGCCCACCATCCCTCAGCGTGTGCCGCAGTGCTTACCATCTCTATATAGCGTTGAGAAGGCGCTCAGGCCGATGGCATTGCTAATGGACCTCCAAGTTGCCATGTTGCCTGCATGCGCCCAGAGCTGTGTCAGGATGCCACTAGAATGGCATGATCAGGGCCAGGGCAGCGCATCGGGTGCTATACCTGCGTCAATACGCTGTCAAATTGCCAGACCGACTAGCGTCAGTTAATGGCTTGCGCTGCGGCTTTGAAGCTAGGCGAAGGTGAAGTATGACGGCTGTTGCGGTCCGCGAGCAACAAACGAGCTCATTGGCGCTATCTGTGTGCCGGCACAGCTGACCTTTGCCCTGCCCAGCCGATAGACACCGATGGCAGGCCGCTCCACGTTCGAGCAAGTGCGTGCTGTGACGGGCACAATGCGCCCTCCCGGCACGCACAGCTGCAAGCTGGTGGAGGTGGTGCCAGGCCTGTTCACAGCGCACTTCCACGACTTCCAGGACGTGCGGTGCACGAGGCTGCACGATCCAGGCACATTTTGCACACGCCATGTGACCTGTCCTGGTCCCAATTGCAGCTTGCAAGCCGACGCTCATGGTAATTACTCAAGCGAACCCATGCATGCATGCTTCTGCGCCCTGTAACCCTGCAGCCTGACTCGTTCGTCAAGCTGAGCCTGTCACCAGTCATACGCTGTTGTGTATTAGCAGTGCTCTACTGGCCCGGGCTTCTACAAGCGCCACCAGGGCAGCCCTGACATCGAGGTCCTGCCGCTGGATGTTTACGACGACCCTTTCCCTGACCAGCCTCACACCCAGGCCAGTGATGCCAAGCAATGCTTCAACCTGGTTCACGAGAAGACCCAGGCTGCTAAAAGAAATTCTGTCTAAACGGAGGATCTCTCAGTCACGCTCTCACAACTTATATCCTGTCTCTGGATGCTGGCCATGGTGTCCTGATCCACTGCATGGCGTCCATCAGCCGCTCTGCTGTGCAAATCATCGCCTACCTGATGTGGTTGCGCAAGATCTCGGCTGCCGAGGCCACCGCCATCCTGAAAGCCAAGTAGGGCGCCACCTGGCCCAACGACAGCTTCACCCGCCAGCTGCTAGCTTATAAGACTGAGCTGGCAGGGCTGCCGGTTGCCCCTGTGCCCAAGCGCTCGCCTCGCCTGTCCACCTTTGCCCAAGTGCGCTCCGTCACCAACTACGTCCGCCCCCCTGGCACTCATGGCTGCAAGCTGGTGGTGGTGGTGCCAGGGCTGTTCACCGCCCACTTCAACGACTTCAAGGAGGTGAGAAACACACTCAGCTGTGGCAGCTCGTCATGCTCATCAGATCGTCTTGCAACTCAAAGGTAAAGGTAAAGGTGATACACCCTGATGCGTGCAACTCAAAACCTTCATCAACACGCTACGCTTCTTGGGTTACCCACTCGCCTGAACCCAGTGCCTGTGCTAGCTAGTCTGCTATCTAGCAGCTAGCAAGATGGCTGACTCAGCACTGAATGAGCCAAGGCAACTCCATCTTGCTGACACACATGGCTCTGCTGCCCACTGACATGTTGATGCGCAGGCGGACTCCTTTGTTTCCTTGGGCCTCTCACCTGCGATTGGCCTGGTCGTCAACACCGCCATTGTGTACGACCAGTGCCCTACCAGCCCTGACTATTACAAGCCTCAGCCTGGCGGGCCTGACATGGAGGTCCTTCCCCTGGATGTTTATGACGACCCCTTCCCTGGCCAGCCCCATATCCAGGCCAGTGATGCCAAGCAGTACTTTGAGCTGGTCAATCAGAAAACAAAGGCTGCGCTGGACTTGGGCAAGGGTGTCCTGATCCACTGCTTGGCGTCCATCACCCCCTCTGCTGTGTACATCATCGCCTACCTGATGTGGTCGCGCAAGATCTCGGCTGCTGAGGCCACAGCCATCCTGAAGGTCAAGTGGGGTGCTACCTGGCCCAACGACAGCTTCACCCGCCAGCTGCTGGCTTACGCGGCAGAGCTGCTGGCAGCTGACCTGTAGCTGTTGACCTGTTTCAAGATCCTGTTGCGCATAAAGCCATGATAAAGTATGTAAGCAAGCCCATGTGAGGCCAGGCTTGCAACGGCAGCAGGTGCTGGCAGTTGTTGTACAGATGTTTGCTTGCACGTGTGTGGGGGGAGGAAATAAAGCACTTGTTGCGCCATTTGTGACCTGCTTACAGCTTTGCGACAACAGTCGCGCCAGCAGCTATGAGCTGGGCATGAAACAACGAAGTCTGCCTTGTGGCGGCGCTATGTTTGAGCATATTGTACAAGAGATGAAGAGCCTTAGTTTGGCACCTTGATACTGTGCCCCATTTCAAAAGTGTTTATTGGGCACCTCATTTTATCTGTGCAAACAGCATGGAAGGCATACATACACCTGAACAGGTGCCTGCACCACAACACCTAGCTAGCAATGACTCAGTAGGCTCTCCCTCATGGAGGACAAAGCATGGACAGGGGCAAGTTGCCTCAGTGAATCTTATTGGCAGCTTGTGGGTCGTGAACAAACTCATCACGCCCTCAACAGCCATTCAGTGGCATGGGACGCTGAGAAGAGGCCCGATGCATGGCACGTTATTGGCTCCTCACTCGTGCTCAGCCTTGTGATGTGCAAAAGACCACAGCAAGAGGAGGTCATAAATCACCTGCACTGCCCCCGAGATGACAAACGCGTAACCGAACAGCCCGCCCTGCGCCAGCCACCCAGTCACCAGCGGGCCGCACGCGGCGCCAAGCGAGCGCACGATGTTTGCGATGCCCATGGTAGCAGTGCGCTCGTCGTCTGGCACAAAGCCCGACACGTAGGACTGGCGCGGCACCACGTCCATCTGGCTGATGCTGAACCTGCAGGCAGAGCAGCGGCGGTGCAGAACATATCAGCTGCTTCATCAGATAAAATACGCTCCCACTATCATGACCAGTCGACTGGCCGACCAAGACATCTTCATTCGTATGATGCAGAAGTGCACAGCATGCTGTGCTTGAAGCAGTAAACCCCAGCAAGGCAGACGAGCAGTACTAGTGTGAAGCTGTGTGCACGTGCAGCTGCTGAAGGGCGAACCTTGGTTCTCGACGAGCCTGTCAACACATCCTCACCTGAGGAAAAGCATTGTCACGGCCAAACCGGCAGTTGGCATGAATGGCACCAGCATGAGGAAGATGGAGGAAGGCAGGTGGGTGTAGACCATGGTGTTGATCAGCCCCAGGCGGCTTGCCACCCAGCCACTGGCCAGAGAGGAGACGCCCCCCACCAGGTTGGCGCCAAAAAGGATGGCGCCGAGGCTGACGTCAGGCAAGCCCCAGCGCACCTGCAGTTGCAAAAGACGGAGGACGAGGGTGGAGGTATCAGGTACCTTGGGTTGAGGGTATGGTGAGTATTCTGGGGCACGCTCCGTGTCAGAAGGCCCCCTAGCAGCGGGAGCAAGTGCATGCCACCAAGGGTGAGCTCAGCAACCTAGGCAGAGCACGGAACGTTGCTTAAACAGCTTAGAGCCTGCACCTGGAAGTAGTACGCCAGCAGGCTGCCGGTCACCATGCCAGACCCAAAACTGTCGACCACGAACAGCGCGCACAGGCGCATGACGCGGTTACGGGATTCGGATGACAGCCCGAGCATGCCCTTGGGACCGCGGCTCGCAGCACGTGCGGGCGCCGCATCGATTGATGCATCGCTGCCAGGGTCGCTCCTGCGCAAGCCGCCGCCGGAGAATTGAACGCAATGGTCATGGCCCGACTGCTGCTGGTGCACGTGCTGTTGAAGGCTGAACAGCGAGCTCTTGAGCCCATGAGAGAGGGCGTCAGCACCAGTCGCCGGGACATAGACAATGACCACCTCCCTCCCGTGGTCCTCACACGCAGCCCTGCGCATGGGGGATCCCTGCAGCGCAGCATCGTCCTCTTCCCCCTCCTCTTCACAGCCAAACCCCTGATGCCCGCGGTCTTCCTCGCCCCATGCCTCGTCAGCCAGGCTGTCAGCGTGCCCAGCGCAAGCACTGCTGCCACAGCTTTTCCCATCATCGCTCCCCACCACCACTGTCGCCACAGGGCTGCCTGTCTGACTGAACCTGGCTACTTGACTGCCACAGCTGCCCTCAGATTCTGGGGCCCTCATCCCTGGCTCCTTGAACCCTGATGGCTCCAGGCAGGTTTCTGCCAGCTCCATGTCACTGACCCTGTGCATGTGACCACGCCCCGCGCCGCCAGACGCTAAGCCCTCTTTCCACAAGCTCTCGCTGGGAAGCTCATTGCGGAGGGTCGCCTGGGGGAGGCTGCCCCTGGGTCCAGTCAAGACGCCCTGCTGACCACTGCCCTGCTGACCACCGGCCTGCTGATCGCTGCACTGCTGGCGGTCCTCACAACCACCTTGGTAACCGCCCAGTTGAGGGGCCTGGGGATTGTCAGGCACCACAGAGGTGCCGATAAGTGAGCCCGAAGGCACCGAATCCAGCTCCTCGCTCCACAGCAGCGGCTTGCGACCCCCGCTGCTGGACATGCTGTCAACCCGCTGCTCGCTGACCGACGCCGAGGGTGCCGACAGGTGCATGGGCAGCAGCGGGGCATTGTCGCCGTCACCGCCGCTGTCGTCGTTTGCTGGGGCGGCGGTGGGAGCGCAGGCGCCGGGGTGGTCGACGCAAGGGCTAAGCATGCACACAAGGGCCATGAGCATGAGCGCGATGCCGCTGTACTGCGCAAACACGACCCTGCAGCATGCAGTGGGCAGGGGGGGCAGCCAGCGAGGGGTTGCGTCAGTGTGCCAGCCGCCGCTGCCTTTGCATCTACCAGCCGTTCCGGCAGATAGATGCCCTTACCGTGCCCTTATGCAAAGTTGCCAGCACCCTATCCATCTCAATGCTGAGCAGAACTGACGCAAGATCTGGGGAATGGCATACCTACCCAAGATGCTCCTTTGGTAACTCACAACTGCTTCCCTGGCTAGAGTGGCATCGCCTGATCTCAGCCACGCCAGGCTGTCAGCTGATGGGCTGACCTCAGTAATCGGATCCACCTCATGCTGGGCTGTGCTGAACTGATCTCACCTGTATGCATCCACCCTATGCCAGGCTGAGCTGATCTCACCTGTATGCATCCACCCTATGCCAGGCTGAGCTGATCTCACCTGTAGGCGTCCACCTCAGAGAAGCCCACACTCTCGACCAGCCATGTCGTCATGAAACCCGCCACCAGCGACCCAGCAGCAGAGGTGCTCGAACCAAGGAAAGAGTACCTGCGCGCGTTTGGCGCAGCAGTGCGAGCAGAGGATCAGGAAAGTGACCAGGAATATGTTGAAAAGCGCGGGCGGGGTTCATCGTGTTAACCCTTAAGTGTGACTTGTGTAACAATACCTGCCTCAGATGCCCGTATATGGGGGTCCCTGTGTTGCGAGCAGGTCGAATTCATGTGCCTGTGCCATTGCCGATTCCACCCATGGGGCACAGCTTCATGCCACATGATTCATGTGGCATGTAGCCATGTGCGTCGTCAGTAACAAGCTTTGCCTCACCGACGCTGTCATGAGACCTCCTCAAGGTACGAACGTCCCCTTCGCCCGCACTGCTACCAGCATGGCAGAGGGCGGACTGTGAGCTGGCCTGCGCCCCTTGTTGCACAAGCAGCAGCGCCGCCCACCTGCACACCCATAGGTCTACCTTTGACTGCTCTCCTCCTAGGGCAAGCGCCCATCCCCCCTGCAGCAGCGCCGCCCACCATGCACACCCAGGCGCGAAATTCGACTCATTCCCTTCATCCGCAAGCGCCCATTTCCCCTGCAGCAGCGTTGCTCACCATGCAAACATCCAGGTGCGTCGCTGGGGGCGGACTTGGTCGGATAACGCAGACTGCTCCACAGCCATGAACGGTCCGACCTGTAAACAGGCAGAGGAGGGACACAAGGCATGCGTGCACTGTCAGGGAAAAGCTAATCTTGCAGAGGGACAGCCAGGTGGCTCAGCTCGACGCATTGCCATCAGCAATGGACCATGGCGGGACACAAGAGTGTGTCTGTTGACGCAGGAGCGCATGTGGTTCTTTGGTCAGCTTGCCTGCGCTATGCTGCAACGTGCGGGAAACATGGAGGCAGCCCTGCAGCGCCCCAGCAAAGCAGTTTCTG